>BQNB010024217.1:841-60974 GCA_026074375.1 Tanacetum coccineum
AGAAAATGTCTTTATAAAAATAGTAAGTAACTAGGTTAGCACGTTTTCTCTCTTGATATCTCCTATCCTTTTAATTTCAGTTATTTATTTTATTGTTATTTTTCCCATTTCTTTCAATTAAAATCAAAAACCATTTTCTAAACGTGACACTTCAAATTAAAACTAATTACGCCTTAGCTCTTGGGACGACCTCGGATTTACCATTCTATACTACCCACGATTAGGTTCTCTGCCTGTTAGTGCGTCGTTAGGTAGATCGAGTTTTATAAATTTAAAACTTGATAAGAATATATTTTAAAGGAAAATACGCATCAAGTTTTTGGCGCCGCTGCCGGGGAGCTAAAAATTAGAATTAATTTGATTATTTCTCTTCTTTTTCTAAACTCTATATTTGCAGGAACCATGGCTGGAGTAGACGTCGATACTCTCACTATGGAGCAATACCTAGCATTGTCACGAGAAAACTAGGCACCAGGCGTGGTTAAACCCGAAATCGGAGGCAATGTTAATTTCAAAATCAAGAGTCAGTTCATGCGCGAACTGAGGGAAGACACTTTCTTCGGGAACAAAGATGAGGATGCTCACGGTCACATTGATCGAGTCCTCAACATCGTTGGCTTATTTAATATTCCCGAGTCACTAAAGACGCAGTCATGCTCCGAGTTTTTCCCTTCACTCTTACTGGAGCCGCAAAAAGATGGGTGGACAGACTCGCCCCAGGAACTATCAATACATGGGATCTCCTAAAAAGGCCTTTATCCAAAGGTACTGCCCACCTTCCATGACCGCAAAGCAGCTTAAAGATATTCACAACTTCAAGCAAGAAGGAGACGAATCATTATACCAGGCCTGGGAGCGGTATAATGACCTGCTATACAAGTGTCCTACATCAACAGTCATCAAAACGTAAATATCTTTTATAAGGGTTTGAGCACTATGAACCATCAATTGCTTGATTCACAGGGACCTATCCCCGGGATGAGACCAACCGAAGCCCTCACAGCAGTTCAAACCATGGCTAACCACTCTCAGAAATGGCACAACGGCACAACAAGCAAGAAGATGGGAAGCAGTAATAGCAGTGATGGACTAGCTGCTTTAGTTAATAAATTGGACAACCTGGGAAGAGACATGAAGAAACTAAAGGAAAGTATTCATGCAATCCAGGTTGGATGCCAAATTTGCAAAGGACCTTACCTCGACAAGGATTGTCCCCTAAACGAAGAAGTTAAACAAGTGGAAGAGGCCAGATACGGAGAATTTGAACGAACAACGCCTTCTAATGGGAATAATGGAGGAATATAAACCTTGGCCGAAACAGTTAAGAAATACATTGAAGGAGCCTCTATGAGACAGGCAAAACAAGACGAATGGCTAAAAACTTTCTGCCATAACTTAGAAAAAAGCCAAAACCACCATGATGAAATCATCCAAGGTCTCAAGTCCAGGGTGACAACTTTGGCAAAAGAAGCAGTAACTAAGATTGATAACAATGAGGATTGCAAAGCAATTTTCACTAATGATGGAGCACCTCTATACACCCCATTCTACTACTCTCCTGAAGAAATCAAGTACTTCTCGGCTAACTCTGGATTTTCAAATGATGATGAACTTAAAAATGTTACATCAATTCCTGACGTAGATTTAAAATAAACCTCCCCAAAACAAACAACAACTCATTATGTAGAACCATACGTTCCCCCAATTCCTTTTCCCAGGAGACTCGAACAACATGCCAATGAAGCATTGATCCATGAGACCATGGAAAGCCTAAAGAAAATTAAGTTAAATCAACCTTTCCTCAAGGAAATCAGGCAATCTGACGAGTATCCTAAGTTTATGAAGGATCCAGTAGCCAACAAGCCATTAACCTTGGAAAATGAAGACATTAAAATAAATCACAGATGCTCAGCCCTTCTCCTTAACCAACTACCCCCGAAAGAGAAAGATCCTGTAAGTTTTATCCTACCCTGCTCAATTGGAAGGTTAGACTTTAATAACGCTTTAGCAGACCTAGGAGCAGGCATTAACATCATGCCTTTTTCTATGTACAAACGTCTAGGTATAGGGAAGCTGGAAACAATCAAAATGAACATAGAACTGGCTGATAATTCTAAATGCATTCCGAAGGGGATTGTTAGGAACCTTCTAATAAAAATTGATAAATTTATTTTACCCATTGATTTTATTATACTTGATGTCCTTGAGGATTTTAGGATGCCTGTTATTTTAGGAAGACCCCTGCTCACAACTGCCCACGCTAAAGTGGATGTCTTTAAGAGATCTATTTCTTTGGAAGTTGGAAACGAAAAAGTTATTTTTAAACTAAAAACAATTTATATGACATGAAGAATGAATCCATTCTAATGATCCAAAGCAATATCATTACTGAAAAGGATGAATTAATGAATATAGAATCTGATTTATTCACTTACAATACCAATACATGTGAATCATGCCTCATCCTTGTGGCAGACACTGATTTGTTCACCTATGAGGTAGTAATTCAAGAAACATATGAAGAAATAACTCACAAGTGTTGTTTAGCCACCCAGAATGCTACTGAAGAAAAAACTAAACATGTTTTAGGAAAGAAGAACCAACAAGAAAAAAACAATGCAAGGTAAATAATAAACAGAATATTATGACTAACAAACATAATCAAAAATCAAACCTATAAGAAAAACACATAGATCCCTGATTATATCTCATACGATAACAATTATCATACAAAATACTACACTATAAAGTTTTAGAGAGAGAGTGTGGGTGACGAGTAGAAGAGAGGAGAGGAGGAGAGAAATTAAGAAATATTAGATTTAAGAGAGAGGAAATCACCAACCCTTAACCCTTCCTTAGCCTTTCTTTTATAATAAAGAAGGAGGGACTAGGCAGAATTTAGGGTTTTACTTATTACAACATCCAGTCTTCCCTTCAATTGCATATTAAATCCATATTTTTTTTAATCTTGAATGATATGGCCATGGAATACACCACTTTATGTGTTTCTAACAATCTCCCCCTAAGGGGTGATTACATAGGCCTTACAAAAGTATGAGAATTAACAGTCTTGGGTCTTCCTCCAACATACTCCTCTAGCTTCCTGAGCTGCTCTCTGCGTTTGAGTGTCTTGTGAATCTTGTCAATCATCTCATTTGATTTCACAACATCATCGTCCATCCAATCTCTTCCCTTCAACCTTTTGTTGCCCTTACCCAACTTGTTCTTTGTCATCATATCAATCAGATATTCCTGAATCTTCTCAAGAGTACTATTATAGAATTTCTTCACCTCACTTAGCCTCATTATAGATTTAATGTTGTGTTGATTGAGATACACAACCCTTTTATGTTTTGCAGTCATTATGAATGGTATCCTTTGGTTGATTCCTTCATAGCACATCATGGGTTTGGTGAGGTTGAGAGTATGCTGATAACTTTCCACTCCTAATTGAATATCTTCAACCTTGTTTTGAATCATGACTCTTCTGATGAATAGGATAAGTGCATTGGTGAAGTCTTTCATGAACTCTAATGGGAGATGGTGTAGTTTATCTTGGATTGGAGCAAATACATATCTTCAACATCATTTAAACTAAGTCTAGGAAGATCTGCGTAGCTAAACTCATACTCTTTATGATCGAATCTCCTGACTAGAATTGATGTTAGAAAACCATAACCCCAATTCTTCTTTACTACAATACGAACAACTGATTTGATCCTTAAATCTGAGTATACGTTTCCTTCAGTTCTGGTACTCATTTCTGCTTAGAAGAAGTCAATTATGCTATCTTCCCAATAGTAAATACCATTAAGGGTTTAAAAGATGTAACGATGAGTTTCTTTGCTCCATCTATCAGAGATCATATCTTCTATACCTTGTTTGTAGTATCTGGCAGCATAGTGCTTGGTGATAGAAGTAGTGTACTTCTTTTTCGTGCTCAGACATACAAGGTAGTAGAAATCATTGTTGTAGAAACAAGGTGTGGTTTTGTATTTTTGGGACATGTGTCATTCAAACAATCTGGGTTTTGACACTTCATATTCATCACTGTTCCACTAATCTTCTGTTAACACTGCTGCTTTGAGTTGGTCAACATGGTATTCGAGTTCTACATCATTCTGGTACAACTGCTTTAGCCTTTCTAGTGTTGCACCTTCAAGATCTGCTATTGTAAGCTCGTCTTTCTGGATGATTGCTTTAATCTTCTTTGCTATTATGACAGTAGATGTTTCCTTAAATCTGAGTAGACGTTTCCTTTAGTTCTGGTACTCATTTCTTCTTTGAAGAAGTCGATTCTGCTATGTTCCCAATGGTGAATACCATTAAGGGCTTCAAAGATGTAACTATGAGTTTCTTTGCTCCATTTGATCAGAGATCATGTCCTCTATACCTTTGTTTGTAGTATTTGGCAGCATAGTGCTTGGTGATAGAAGTAGTGTACTTCTCTTTCGTGCTCAGACACACAAGGTAGTAGAAATCGTTGTTGTAGAAAGAAGGATGTGGTTTTGTATTTTTAGACATGTATCATTAAAATGTTCTAGGTTTTGACACTTCATCTTCATCACAATTCCACTTAGCTTCTGTTAACACTGCTGCTTTGAGTTGGTCAACATGGTATTCGAGTTCTACATCATTCTGGTACTACTGCTTTAGCCTTTCTAGTCTTGCACCTTCAAGATTTGCTATTGTAAGATCGTCCTTCTGGATGATTGCTTTAATCTTCTTTGCTATTGCGATAGTAGATGGTCCAAGAATATGATTCTCATTTTGATCAATATCTGATTTCAAGAGTAAATTGAACCATGTCTTTATCCTTTTAGCATTAGCTGACCCCGACTTCTTTGGAAACCATTCTGGATTTAGATGATTTTGAACATTTTCATATTCTTGGTCTAGGGGTTGGATGGCAGGAGTGTCAACTTGTGCATGAACCATGGGAGATTTGTTTCGCCTTGATGATCTAGAAGAAGGTTCGCCGACATCCTTTCGATGTTTCTTCTAGTTCTCCCTCTCACGATTATTGGGAGGATCTTGATTATCGTGAGACCTTGTGGAAGGATGGATCTGCATCTTGAGCATTGAGTGCATCATGATCTAGATAGGAAGATTCATATAGAGTGTTGGTATGTGCTTAATTACACATACCTTTTACCTTTAAAAACGAGCTAAAATAACCAAAAACGGACTTAAAATGCCAAATATATGCTTGTTTTGCTAATTGTGTTGTGCAGGAACGGATAACTAAGAAAAGGACGAAAAACAAAGCCAAAGCGACAAAACCGGACTCGGAATGGAAAAGACTGTGAAAGACAAGCCAAATCAAAGCCGGAAAGTCAATCAAGTCAAAAAGTCAACATAAAAGTCAACTGGTCAAAGTCAAAGTCAAACCCGACAAAAGAAAAATCAACACAAGGACTTTTATGAAGAAAAAGATAAAATATAACTTTGGGGACCAAAATTGCCAAATCCTCAAAGTTATATCAAGAAGATTGATTTTAAAAAGGGAAATAAAACTTTGGGGGCCAAAACTGCCAAACCCCCAAAGTTTTATCAAAGGGATAAAAAAGAAAATAGAAGGAAAGAAAGAAAGGGGCCAAAACTGCCATAAAGCCAAAGATGGAGTCTGTTGATACCATCAACACCCTCCCAACTTCTTTTCCCGCCAAAAACATGGTACACACTTCACGGGATTACAAGCCCACGTTTACCCATCGTTTCTTCTCCTTTCTCTTGGATAAGCAATTTCCCCCTCCTCCACTACCATTCCCACCTGTAAAAACCCCTTTCCAAGCTGGCAATCCCCCATTTTCCCATAAAGAAAAGCCGAATCAATGGCTTAGATTAATTTAAAGTAGCACAAGGCTTATTAAGGGCTAGGATTTGCTTATTGAGTCCTCTCACAGAAGAAGCACAAAGGAGAAGAGCTGAAGACTTAGTGGTAGTATAAATAGAGCAATAGTGTTAGCCGAAAATCATCTTATGCTTATTTAGTTAATCATTTTTTTTATTCAGCTTAATTTATGCTTATTTCAAGTTAATTATTGCTTATTTACCTTTCCATGTACTGTTTTTATCAATTTATGAAGAATTGAAGTTTTTGGAATTTTATACCCGTTTTATGTTCCACTGTTCAAATGCTTATTTTAATTGCTTATGTACCAAAAAGCTTTCTAAACAGCTTATTAGTAAGCTAGGTTAACTTAACAAGTCAATAAGCTAAGAAAATTTGGACTTTACTTCACAAATTCACTCAAAAATACCAAAGCTTGTGAAATTGGATGATAAGCCAAATTTGGATGGGCTTATGGACAATACCAGCTTATTTTCAATAAGCTGGAGCTTGTAGAATAAGCTTTTAACAGCTTAATTGCCCTTGTTTAGAGCAAAGGGTCTTGTAAGTTCTCATTTTCCTCTTTTAAAGTCATTTTTAGCATTAGCTTATTTCTAGCTTATTTTTGCTTATTTTTCTTTTAGATATGCTTATTTATGCTTATTATAGCTTATTAGTCAAGAAAATATAGGTGTTGTAGTTTGAATTTCCATTGTGCAAGTTTTTCAATTTTCTAGTGTAATTTAGCCTATTTACTGTCATTTTACTTTTTAGCTTATTCCAGTGCTTATTACTTGTTGCATTTTGCTTATTCATGTATTTTATACTTATTTAGCTTACTGTGTTCAAGTTTCATAGCTTATTTCATCTTTATTAAGCTTTTAAGTCCAAAATCAGTTTTTAAAGGGGTGTTTGGCATAAGCCTAAAAACGGGTCAAAAGGGTTTTGACTTTGGGTTAAGGTCACTTAGTCAGTTTAAGCACAAGATTTAAGCTACTTTAAAGCTGTTTTTAAAATATTTTTAGTTGGAAAATTGTTTTTCAAAAGTATACAAACCTTCTTTGAAACTGTGAGACTTTTAAAGTCCCCACAAGTGCTTATTGGGATAAGCACTTGTGAATTTGAGTTAAAGGTAAAAAAATGTGTATTTTGTGTGTCAAAACCAAGCTGCCACAACCCTTGGTGTTTTGACTTTGTGAGTCAAAAATCACCAAGGTTCTTAGTGCCACAGTTTTAACAAGCCCCAAACACCTTTTTCACTTTCAAAAATAAGCAAGTAAAATTGAGTTTTAAAAGCTGAAAATTGGTGCACAAGCCCCTTGGCTATAACACTCCATCTGTTTAAGCTTATTTGATTGTTTAGAGCTTATTTGACAGCTTTTAGCAAGCTGTCAAATAAGCCCATAGCTTTAAGCTTAAATCTCCCCTGGTGTAAAGGGGAGATTTTAAGCCACTTTTTCTTGGTGTTTAAGCCAATTTAAGCTCAAGTCATTGGCTTATTTTAAGAGCCTATAAGCTCTTAAATAAGTTCCTTGAATTTCAGCTTTTGAAAAGCTTATTTGCTGGCTTATTCTTAAGCCCAAACTCAGCCTTTGACTGTTTTTAGCTTAGGATTAGTATAGGATTGCTTATTTTTCATGTTGGCTTTTACAGCTTATTTAGGTATAGATTTTAAGTTTTTTAATGCTTATTAGGTTAGTTTAGGAGTAACTTAGCTTATTTGGCCTCTTCCCTAGTTTTTTTTTGTCAAGTTAAGCTTTTTTTCCTTGCCTTTAAACTCTTTGTTTAAGTTTCTATCCACATAAGCTTTTTACAGCTTATTAGGCCTTAAGCCTTTAGACTTTTAAGCTTATTTAGTTTAGTTTAAGTCTCCTTAGCTTATTTTGCCTTTGTCTTAGCTTACTTCGACCTTAAGTCCAAAAAAGACTTAACATTTTTAGCTTTAAAGCTTTATAAGCTGCTGTCACCTTTAAGCTTATTTTATAGCTTATTCTTTTGACAAAAGTCAAAAGTGTCTTTATTAATGTTGTTTAGAATAAGATGTTCTAAAACTTTGTAGTTTTGAGTTTTTGATAAAACTCACTTTTTAATAAGCTAAAAAAATAAGCCATGTCGCGAGGTCTGTTTTGTACATTGCCCATAGTTTAGGGTTACCCGTTTTCATAGAAGTGTAAATTGTTAATAATTTGCCCGCCTACCCTTCAGTTTAGTTTTGTACACTTTCTACCCTAGAGTTTTAAAAACAAAAAATAAAAGGGGTAAGACAAGAGACCCGGGTGAGCAAGACTCGAACCCGGGACCTCTCGATACAAACCCCTTTTACTCACACACTCTACCACTGCGCCCTTGGGTCTTTTTCGTTATAGACTCAAGGGCAGTGGTATTTATACACGTTTTACCCAAATAGGCTAATAAGCTGTTTAGCTTATTTTCGGAGCTTATTGCATAAGCTGTGTGGTGTTTGGTATTTTTCGTAGGAACTTTAAGTTGTAAAGTATTTTTAGAAAAATTTTCAGAATTTTTTGTAATCGTTTAATATTTTTTATAATTTAATTTAGTTAAAAGTTTATTTAATTCATAAAAAATACAAAAATTATCAAAAAAATATTTTGCTTTTTTAGAAAATTTTCTTTTGTCATCTAGTTTGTAGGAAAAATATAAAATTTTTCGTAGGGTCATTTTTATAACTTTTCATCGTTTAAAGAACGGGTCCGGGTACGGGATTTTGTTTTGACTCGTTTTTGGGTCAAACGAACTCCGTTTTCGGTCTAGTCTTTTTCATTCTTCGTTATTTGGTCCATAGAGTAGTTTAGAAGCAAAAATTTCTTCGTAGGCTTATTTTTAAAGTTTTTAGGTTTTCCCCCTTTTGTTCGGGATTCGGGCCTTCGTTTTCTAGTTTAATTTCATAATTTTTAGGTTTTTCTTAAACGTTTTAGTCCGTTATTATCTAATTTGACTTTTTCAACTTCCCAAACCAATTCCTTCCTTCAAACTCAAATCTTCGATCGTATCGATTTACCATTCCAGCCTCGTTGGGGATTTACGACCCGGGAAAGCTCTATACTACTTCTCGGTATCATTGATTCTGCTTTTAGACTATTCTTACTATATATTTTATATTTCATTATATTATATATTTTAAGGTATAGTTTGAACGGATCAAGTGTCATAAAGCTTCTGATTTGTAGGGTGAGTCATATTTGACATGCTCTCGTAAATTCAGTTCAGCAGATTTAACTTTATATCCATTTATGAGATATCATCAGTGGAGGTGGATGATTGGGTGAATAGACTGATTTGGTTATTTTTTATAACATCGAGCACAGAGGTGTTAAGACGAGGCCTAACATAGTTTGCAACGGCTTTCGGGATATGAGTAGGTAGAAGCTTTTTCATTTCTATCAGAACTTTAGCTTGGACAGCTTTTTTAAATGCTTCAAAAACATTGAAATTTGTGACAGCTTCCAGCTTCTGATCATATTCTCTGAATTTCTGTGCGCCTGCCTTCTTGAAGTTAATCTTCCTCATATTTTATTTTGCCTTTTGCATCAGATTCTTTGCTTTGGCTTAGAGTGAGCTTGGTTGGGGAGTTGTTGCATTATAAGGAGTTTTCTTTGCTGGTAGAGATGGTTTATGATGTGCATTCGCGTCCGGAAACATTTCCTGCAATAAATCTTTTTTTGCTTAAACATCTAAATGTGTACCAAGTAGTACTTTGGATGCACCTGATATGTAGCTTGTTAACTCAGGATTTCCCTCTGCGTAAATTACCGCTGAGGTTGTTTGAGCATCAGTATACACTGGATTACTTACTAAATCCATCAAATCATTATAAGGTGTTTCATTCAAAAGATTCTGAATGAAATCCAATGAGGAACTTGTAACCGTGGGACTAAGATATGTGGAGTTGAGTGTTTCTGTGGACGGATTGATTCAGGTACTATGCCATGCCGGCAGATATACAGGTTTTTTTGGGTGTTGTTTATTGATGAATGGATCAATTTCGTAATGGTAAAGTGTTTATTTTATTCGTTTAGGAAGCTGATTTGAAGAATGTGTTGTTTTTTATGGCGTTGGATTTTGATATCGACTTTCAGTTTTTTAATGGTTTTTTTTTTTGATACGTTTTTGTATTTTTGTTTGGTCGGTTTCTAGGTCTCCTGTAATTATTTATTTTATTTTTTAGATCTTTTTTAAATTTTGTATATAATTTGGATGTTAAGAATATTCTTATGGGTGTATAATAAGGGCAATAGTGAATTAAAAATAAAAATAACTATTCACCTACCAATACTTTTATTTTTCATCCAAACTCTATTTGGATTGTTAATAGATAAATCCATATCAGAATCGTCAGCATCATCAGTTTCATTTTCACTTTCCTCTGAACATGACGAGTAGAGTATTGCATCACTATTAGTATCTGAATCAGCATAGTGTTTGTTGTGAGCATTACTCGATCCTTCTCCTGTAACAGCTTGCTTCTTGTGCCTTAAACTCTCAATTATGCTTGCTTTGGATCCTTTCCGTAGGTCTAGTAAAGACTGAACTGTAGGATCTTCGACTACAGGACCTTTGAGTTTCTGTCCCCACTCAGCATACGTCTCTACAACAACATCATCAATTTGGCTGTCAATTATCACTTGACTCCTTCGACGTCGTTGAGTGCGCGGTTCTTAAATGATGAAGGAAATTTCAAGGTCACCTACAATTGTTTCTTCTGCTAAAGTCAGAGATCTTATTTTCCTTGGCAAAACATCTTTCTTGGGTTTGTTGAGGACATTTACTACTTGATCACCATAACACATACATCCTTTTCTTCTTCCACTTTTAACTGGAGATACATGTTTCTCTTCTGGTTCATTAACAGTTTTAGCATTCTTATTTTCCACTTTCTTAGCCATATATAATTTGTATCCTGCTAACTTCTTGATTGCATTAATGATCATTGTATCGAGAATCTCCATTCCAAACTTGTAGTCACCTTTAATAGTGTTTGACAATTTGGTTATGGGTTGATCATCTTATGAACTATGCAACTTGGAACTTGATCTGCGAGGAATACTCTTATTTTTTGATGGGAAGTGGTTAATGATAGGCTTGGTAAAGCGGGTGTACAACAGCTTAGACATCTTTGATGGTCTGGGTGATCTTTCAACTGATTGCCATTCAAATTCTTCCCAGATTAATGATGCGAAGTCCAAATTGGTAGAGTGAACGATACCCTAAAGTATCTGAAGTATTGTAAATCTAACTGTGTCCCAGCATGAGTCTTTTCCCGTAAGACTTCTATTGAGAACACTCATAATAGCTCTCCATGGTTGATGAAGTCTTGTAGCGACATTTTCGAAAACTGCATCATCTTTGTTTAGGAACTTATATAATCAAGTGTCTTAATGAATCCAAGAATTTGGTTTTCTGAGGGAGGTTTGGTATAAGTGTTGTTGGGATCAGGAGGAGGCATCTACTATATAGTTCTGAGTAGTCCAGGTGTGAGAGTTAAAGTATGAGTGTATAGTTCGAAAGTGAATGTATGGTTGTTTTATTGTGATTGATGGTTGTCCAAAACTGGTGTAGGTAGATGATCGATACGGTTACAATTAAGGAAACCAGCTTGTATAGCTTGTGGTGTCTTAGAATTTCAACGACAAATCTCAGCATTGTATCGGTGATATGTGAATTTGAAGCGACACGCTGGTTATTCTTCTTGATGACAATTTTATTAGCACGTAGAACCAGTTGTTCTTCAGAGGCAATATCAGCTTGAGAATTTGTTTTTGACATGTTGAATTCTAAGAATAAGATTCGAACTTTGATTAGTTTCACATGAATACAAACTTAAGCACATTTACTTTCAATTTTTGTTTTTATTCTCTTTATCTGTTTTGTATGGACGGGAATTTCTTTTTGTCCATACTTCTGTCATTTTCTTTCTCATGTGCCTTTATTCTTGCTTTGGCTGACACAAAAAGTAGGCACTTTTCTTTTCACATACGATTTTTATCTCTCGTTTTGTTTTTTGTTATTCTCACTTAACATTAAGTTTTTGGATACTATTTCTACGAGATAAAAGATGGAAGAATGAACGAGAATATTCTGTTTTCTCATGCTTTAAAAGTGTTCATCTTAACCAATCTTTAGAGAAATAGCATCATTTATATGTAATAAAAACTTTTCAAAAAACAATTGATTCAAATAAGAGTGAGTTTTCCTTTTAATCAAGTGACTATGAGCCCCGAAGATACACTGATTTGCTAAAGGGATACATTATTAGCTTTTAGGTGATAACAGCCTTAATAACCATCTTGATTTATTAGTAGCTCTTAGACAAATGATTTCAAAGTAGACTCAAAAGAACTTTTGACTTAAAAATTCAGTTTGCAAAGTCATTGTGTTATGTTGAAAATTAATAGATAATGATGTGTAAAAATCTGTAGCAATAAAGTTTATAAAATATGCACACATCATTACTATTATTTTTGGAAAATCATCTCGAATGAGATTAAGTGTCTCGGGAAAACCACACGTACTACAAGTACTAGTATAGTGATCCTTTTCAATAGTGGGCTAAATCAGAAGATCGAGCATGAGTATTATAAATAATACTCTAGTGCACTGTGGTGAAATTTACGAGAGATATATCCAAATATAACACATTCAATGAGAAAGATAGTTTATTTTGAAATACTCTTATATCTAATACGGATGGTCACTAAGCCGCTAACGACGATTTTTGAATACTCTCAAACAGATGCCACCCAAACAATGCTAACAATGTAAGAGAATATCCTAGACCGGATGCAACGTAGATCACTGACACGTCTTTCGATATAGAAATATTTATTAAACTATTTTGGACATTATCACAGATAACCATAGAACATGTATTCATTCTTATAAAAACCTAATCAATTTCATATCAAAAGAACTTAATAAGCACATGATTAAGAAAATCAAATTTGGTTAACGGTCAAAGTCAATGATCAATGGTCAACGACACCGTCAAAGTCAACGGTCAAAATCTATAGACATGGTCAAACTAAGTCAATGGTCTAATCTTCTAAGTTCTAGGGATTTTGAGATTAATTTTACGAGATATTAAGAATCGTATAAAATTTACATAGTTATATATATCCGTTTTAATCCTCATTTAAATAATTCTGTTCTTTTTCGTGATTTTGAAAAACATTAATATTTTTTGAAAAAGTTATTTAGTTTTAGAACACTTAAAATTTTGAAATTTTTTGAATTATTTAAAACCCATTTATTTTGATATTTGAAATTTTGAATCTTTTAGTGTTTTTATAAATAAAATGTTTGTGAAAAATATTTATCGTTTTGGTCAACCGCGAAAAGAGGGTTAAACATAAGTCAAACTTGGTCTCGGTCCAATGGGCCTTTAAACCGAGTCAAATAATATGACCGGTGAGCTTGAATATCAAGCCAAACAATATTGGGCTTTAACCGGTCCAATAGGGTGCGTTTGGTCTTTTAAGTGGCACAAGGTGGTTCGGCTACACTTGGTTAACCAACCGAGGAGGATTGGTTGAACCATGGTGACCGACCTAGCCTTGGTTTGGATACACCTTGACCGACTGACCACCATGGATCAGTTGGACTAGGTTGACCGACCTTGGCAGATGTCGGTTATCTTGGTTCGACCGACACATGAGCTTTGGCTCATGTGGTTCGGTTTTGGACTTCAAGTCTTCGTGTTTTGAGTCTTCTAGTCTTGAACTTCCAAAATTCACCAAAGTATTTCTCAAGCATCTCATCAAACACTTTGTCTTCACCTTTAAAAATCACTAGTCTTCATGTTTAATGTTCAAAGGTTAAACCTTTTTGTTTTACTTTCACGTACTGGCACAGTTGCCCTTACACTTAGACAGTCTTACGAGCATAAGTTTACACTTGTCAGTTGAGACACCTCCTGTTCTAGCATATATTCCACGCATAACACCTACCCCTATCACACGCTCTCTCAAGATATATATCAGCTGTCCTCCCTCACTAAGACATATCTCCTCACCCATCAACCCCTACCACACCTAAGCACGTCCCCCGCCGTCCCCTCGCGTTTCTCCTTCGACAGTTGGGCATAAACACGCAACCAAAACACCTCTTTCGATCAATTCTTATCAATGATTTACTTAAATTTGAGCTAACACTAGTCTACTAACATGATTATCTACAAAAACCCTCAAGAAAATATAACATCTAAACACTTTCAATTTTTATAAACCCTAAATCAAAATTTTTAATTTTATAACATTTGAAAAAAGATGAAAGAATTCTTTTTGGATTTGAGATAATAAGATGATTATTAACGACATTCGTGTTTTACCTTGTGATCAAAAACGGACTCTTGTTTGTGTTTATGTTCTAGCCAATCCAAGAGAAGAGAGAAAAGGGAGGAGATTTTTTTTGATGAAATGTAAAATGTGTGTAGGTTGGATAGGTTATGGGGGTTTATAAGGGAGGGGATTCGGTTTTTGGCAAAACTAGTCTCTAGAGGTTTTAAACTCTATTAAACCAAGCCTAAAGTTTGTGCATTACCCCTAACACCTTAATTTAAAACTAATTTACATTTTAGGTCCTAAAGATAATTAACTAATAAAAGTTACACTTAATATCCTTAAGTTTTAAACCTATTTTGCAAACATAGTCCCGGATTTAATCTCGTTAACTCCCCCTTAAATGATGACCATTAAGTGAAATAATCACTTTTCCAAAACCATTTTCACAAAACTTTTTGAAAAAAATAATTTTTTGAAAATAATTTCTCCCCCTCAAATAAATACCTATTTTTTATTTAAAGAGTTGTAGAATTTGTTTGAGTGTTTAAAATATCTTGATCGTTTTCCTGATTAATACTAATGAATTATTTTTGAACATGTTTTGGAAATTTTCACACAAAAGCTCTTTCTCCCCCTCGAACAAAGGGCGTAGTCTATTGAAAGAATTCTTGGATTTGTTCGAGCGATCGAATTTTCTTGAAAATCTTTTTCCATTTAAATGACAAAACTAATTCTGATTTTTGATGAGGTGTCATTTTATACACTTTTTTGGGGTCGTTTAACCCCCTAAATCGTGCATTTATGCCCAAAATAGGTACTTAATCGTTCCTTTTAAGGTATTTAGCATTTGGAAGAAATACACGTGACTTGGGCTCATTTGAAAAAGAAACGGACAAGACTACGGACCAACACCCAGACTCTTGAAGATTTGGTGCTCACCAGCGCTGGAGGACGGCAGTCACCAACTTTCTACATGACGCCTTCACAACCCACTTAGTGACGGCGTCACAACATTTCATGACGGCGTCAGCACGCATCGACTGGCACGCAGATCTAGAATATTCTACTCACGACTGCGTCACGATTAAAACGCGACACCGTCGCAACGGTTTTTCTATATATACAAATCCGTTTTTAGGGTTTTAAGTGTGTAACTTTAGAGTAAAAGAAAGGGACAAACCCTAGTTCGTTTAGCAGCTATTAGGGATGATTTTAGGGCCTCAAAACCCTATTGTACTTCCTTCAATTCATGTTTTAATCAAGTAAAACTATCTTAATCATTCAATATGTCTTGTTGTGTGATTCTTATCTGTTCTTGCTTTATCTTTAACATGCTTGGCTAAACCTTCTATTGTGTTCATTTATGATTGTATGAAATCTAGAATGTAGATCTTAGTGGTGTTGCTTTTTGTGATGAATATGCATGTTAGGTCTTAGAAAACCAGCTTTTGTCTGTATCGTTGTTGATATGTCCAGGAAAACATGATTGTGTAGAAAGGATACCATCGGGTAACAGTCTTCATACTACATTGCCCCTTACTATGGTTGATCCACTCTTAATATATTTCACATTCATTTAATATACTCTTGGGGCCTGGGTAATAGTCGTCATACTACCTTACTTTATGTTTTGCCTCAACGGAATATTAAATAGACGGCGGATTTGTGTAATTCGTTCATGACTTAGGAAATAGTTATATAGATCATCACAAGTGTGACAAAGCAATAACACTAGGAGAAGCAATCTAGGGAGTAATACATGATTAAATGAACACAATCTTTTATTATATTGTTATCACCAGTAGCTTAGATTATTATTTAATTTAATAGCTAAAACCAACCAAACTCTCAAATATATGATTTTACCTGCTTTCCTATAAACATAAAAATACAAAAATAATCTTCTCTCAACCCTTAGAATTCTATTAGACCGTGATCAAGCCTTCCCAACCTATTCCCCTAGAGAACGATAACAACCCCTGAGTCTTGCCTATACTACTACTACAACGGTTAGGTACTCTGCCTAGGGAGTTGTAAAACTTCTTGTAGAAGTCCCTTACGACAACCGCATCAAGTTTTTGGCGCCGCTGCCAGGGAATAGTTAGGTTTTGATCATTGTTTAACTTAGTTCTACTCGCTTGAATCCTTTCAAGTGAGATTTTAATTCCGTATATTAGCTTTCTTGTAGTCTATCTTTTTCTTTGTGCCCTTTGTTCGTAACATTTGTAAATTTGCTATAATATAATGAATAGGTATGGTTATTCTAGCGTAGGTAGGTTTGATGTATTCTTCCGTGATCAACTCTTGGTGTTCCAACAACATCAAGATGAATCTCTCTACGATTCGTGGACTCGTTTCAAAGACGTAATCCGAAAAGTCCCGAATCATGGCCTTAGTATATGGACCCTAATTGAAATCTTTCTTAAACATCTCGACTCGTTATCCTGCCATATCATCAATTTGACAGCAGAAGGGGATCTTAGGAAGTTTAGTGATATAGGAGCATGGTATGCCATAGAGGATTGTGCCCAATATGATAAAAAAATGTAGCACCCAACAAGCGGTTATTTCTGATGAAACAGTAGCAAATCCAATATGCTTCAAATAGTTTGGGTTTGATATGATTAGGTAAGATACCTAGGTATATGGAATGGTTATATTATGATGAGTATGTAGAGGGCCTAAGTACGATGGATAATAAGGTAGGAGTTACAAGCCCTAAGAGTACAACACAAACCCTACCGTCATTTGAGGAATACACACCGCCCGTGACTTACCTGAAAGAAGTAGATAAGACTTTAGGAACCCCGATAGAGGTAGAACCTTTGAACGAAACAAAACTAGAGGAAGTAGGCTGAGTTGTAATCGCACCACTCCTTTTAGTTCTAGGGAAGTTCCTAGTTTTGATGGATCAGAGCCTCAACCTTTACTCAATAGTCCATCCTTAGATGTAAGTCTAAGAGACGTAATAGGTCCTGAACCACCCATCAAACCACATAGCCCGGATAGTTCTAGGATGAAGGTAGTAGATTATTTAACAACTCAAACACCGCCTTCACCTCACGTGGAAAATTCTCATCCTAAGGGTGTGTATAGTTATTATAACCCAGGTATAGATGACCCTAAGAGACATTATGGATTTAAACCGGGTTTATTAGGAAAAAGTGTATCCCTAGGTGTTGATATTTCAAATTAGGAGATGTTTGATGATGATTGGGGATTAGAATCTAAGGAAGTTTCTCCCTTAGGAGAAGAACTTAGTTTATTTGATAGGCCAAATAAAGTAGAGAGATGTAGAATTCTAGAAGCACACCGTTTAGTGTCTATTCTTCAACAATAAATTTCTCAATGTATGGCTCCTTCTCATCACGATGGTATGTACCGTTACTATCACCCATACTTGAACTCAAGTGTAGGGTAACCCTCTCCTTTATCTGTTAAATAAGGGTAGAGTCAGGCTCGTGACTCGAACAAAAACAAGCGCTTTTTGGGAGGCAACCCAATATTTATTTTTCCCGCATATTAGGAGTATCTTGTGTGTTTTAATTCTTTATCGTTTGTTTATTATATGTTTTAATTCTTTGCTTGTTTGTAACTTCGTCTTATTTGCAATCAAATGTATTTTGCAACAAAATAAGTGTAGGGGAATTATCCGGTTTTTAGAACCAAATTCAAGTATTTAAAATAAATTGTTTAGATTAATTCGCTTCAGTTTCGAGTCATATGATTGAATTGTTAATTCTTAGGATTCTATGCAGCATTTTGTACAAGAAAATAACATATAAGAGTGAGTGCAGGAAATTTTTCATCAAAAACAAAAGTTGAGTTTTCACAGAGCGTGGAGATGATTTCATGATTTACACGCGACACCGTCACCACGTGTTAGGATTATGAAAATCCATGTGAAAGACTCGGTCACCCCGTGTAATGTCTAGCGTAGGTTAGCTCGTAGCCTTAATATTAATCGTTTAATTACCGTATAACTTATGGTGTTGGGCCGGGTCTTTACCCACATGTTAACCCACTCCATAGCCCACTTAAGGGCACAAAACTCATGTATATATACCCCTTTCTAGCCATGGGAAGGGGTTGGTTGATCATTTTATAATACACACATATCAAGTGTAGTTTCTCTCTAGAACTTACTTTCTCTCTCTACAAAGTAGGTCAACCCCTAGATCATTGATTGTGTTATGATATCCAATATCCTACAATTGGTATCATAGCACATGGGATGATTAGCTAGATTATGTGTGCGTTTTCTTGGTTAGTTTAGATTAAAAGTTTGGTTTTTGAAGGTTTATGGTCTTATTCTTAACACTTTTTTATTCTCACGTTTGTGATGTTAAAGTTAGTGTTTTTATAGTTGTTATAGCCTTCTAGGATCAAGTTGTGCAAACGAATCCAAGCAAAAA
Source organism: Tanacetum coccineum (assembly GCA_026074375.1). Classification (NCBI taxonomy): domain Eukaryota; kingdom Viridiplantae; phylum Streptophyta; class Magnoliopsida; order Asterales; family Asteraceae; genus Tanacetum; species Tanacetum coccineum. The sequence goes on from BQNB010024217.1 coordinate 19,387, forward strand.
TATTCAAAAGGGTTATTTTTAGGTGTTTTTAGGTGAAAAAGTTTGTATTTTCTTGACTGCGTTTTGTCTTACTGCATATTCTTGGTTGCGTTTTGCTTCCTGCATTTTGTCGTTTTGTAAAGGACAACTGTACTGCGTTTTGTCTTATTAGGAGCTGCATTTTGTCTCCTGCATTTTGCTTCCTGCGTTTTGGTTTATCAAAGGTTGCGTTTTGGTTCTGCGTTTTGACTAATTGAAGACCTTCTTGCGTTTTGCCTAGGAGAGACTCTGCCCATTTCAAAACTTGATTGCGTTTTGTCCGCCACACCCCCGACTCAAGATTAGATGTGCGTTTTGTCTCAAGAGAAAGGAAGTAGCCGCAACTAAAATCATCAATAGTCCTCCTCCAACCAGAATTATTCAATTTTTATTATATGATTGGTTTTTTTTTGTCTCAAGACTTGATTGCGTTTTGTCTCAAGACTTCCTGCGTTTTGTCTATTATTGAAGACCTTCACTGCGTTTTGGTAGACAGAAACTCTGGCAAAAATTTTCTTCATTACGTTAACTCATTTCAACCAAACCAAATCATAATTAAACAACATATCACCTAGTCCAACAAACAATCATCACTTTTAACATACAATCACTAATCAATGTTCGATCAAATTAATCATTTCACAATCAATTAAAATGGCTAATCTTTCGAAATATATTCCTATCGTGCCGGGTTCCGATACTCGACCACCTAATGCTTGTAGGACTGACTTTGCATCATGGTGCAACCAACGTATTCGCTGTTTGTCTGGGAGGTAAGAGGGACTGGGTGTGAACATCTTGAAGTCAATTGATGAAGGACCTTTTCAGATGGGAACATTTAGGGAAACTCTTTCAGAAGGAAATGAAGGTGCCTTACATCTAGGTCCAGAACGACCTCGTGTCTATTCTGACCTGTCACTAAGATAAGGATAGGTTACAATGCTGACATTAGCGGCAACAAATATCCTACTTCAAGGTTTCCAAAAGAAATCTACTCTCTTATCTATCATTTACATGATGCAAAAGGGCATATGGTGACAATGTGAAGATTGCTCCTGGATAGGTTCAGAATTACACAAAGAAGACCACAGTGGTGAATCACAGTTGTTGATGACTTTGAACACTTTCGTCAGCACAAAGGAGAGACTATTCATGATTACTATGTCCGGTTTGCCAAACTCATCAACGACATGCGTAACATCAAGATGACCATGTCCAGAATGCAGTTGAATTCAAAGTTTGTTAATAACATGTTGCCGGAATAAGGTTAGATTTTGAACTGCCAGAAGAAACTCAACAGAGGCTTGAGGACTCCTAACTATGATCAACTGAGTTTATGTTATCTGAAGCAGCATGAGGACAAATGCCAATGAGAACAATATGATGTTAGATCGGTTACCTCAACACACAGTTGATTCTTCCGCCTGATGACCAATGTGGCACCTCAGTAGTACTAATTCACAATTCATCCACAAAATCTGATCATTCTCAATATGTTCCACCACACTCTTGCTGAAACTCTCAACTTGATTTGGGACTCTCTCCAACGGACAACTTAATTGAGAATTTAACCAACACACTTGCCCTTCTCACCCAATCATACAAAACATACCTTCCTCAAACAAACAATCAACTCAGAACTTCATCAAATCCTAGGAACCAAGCCACAGTTCAAGACGGCAGGGTTGTGGTTCAGAATGTTCAGGGTCGACAGAATAGAGGACAAGGTAACAATGCACGGGGTGTAGGTATGGCTGGATATGGGGGAGCTCTGAACAGAGTCAGGAATGCTAATCCAGGTCAAGCAAGGCAGGTTAAGTGCTACAACTGCAATGGTATAGGCCACATAGCAAGGAACTACACTCAGCCCAAGCGACCACAGAACTCTGAATACTTCAAAGACAAGATGTTACTAATGCAAGCTCAGGAGAATGGAGTGGCATTGGATGAAGAACAGCTACTATTTCTTGCAGGTGGACAAGACAACGTTGATGATGAAGATGTGGATGAGCAACTTCTTCAGGATTTAGCACTCAATGTGGATAATGTGTTTCAAGCTGATGATTGTGATGCTTTTGATTCTGATGTTGATGAGCCACCTACGGCACAAACTATGTTCATGGCTAATCTATCATCTACAGATCCTGTTTACGATGAAGCTAGTCCGTCGTATGATTTAGACATTCTATCTGAGGTACCCGACCATGATCACTATCAGGATGCTATTTGTGAACATCATGAAAAACACGAGATACATGACAATGTACAAACAAACTACGTTGTTGACTCACATGCCGATTATACGAGTAATAGTAATATGATTTCGTATGATCAGTATGTAAAGGACAACGCAGTGCCGGTTGTACAAAGCAATGCATCTTTTGTTACAAATGATGCATACATGATGATATATAATGATATGTGTGAACCTCATGCCTAGTCTGTCTCTAAAACAACACGGAACATAGTAGTTGATATTCATAATGCTGAACTAGAAACGTATATGGAACAAGTTGCATTGTATATGAATGACGGGCCAGGTTTGAGTATTAACTGAAAGAGAACAAAAGATTGAATAAACAATTAAGATAGTTATCAATCGACCATAACATATTACGGAAGAAATTTGAAAAAGGAACTTCATTCTGTAAAATTGCAACTTGCTTCTACCATCAACCATAACAAGTCAATGGTAGAAGAAGTTACGTCTTTGAAATAGATTTAAACAGGAAAGAAAAAACACAATACTCTTGAAAGATTTTTTTGACATTGAAGCTTTAAAAGAAAAGGTTCTGAGGATTGATTATACATACAAGACCAGTCACTTCTAAACAGTTCCTGTTGTGTAAACCAAAGCCCTCATTATAATGAACTGAATAAGGTAGATATTGGTTACCTAGACCCTTTATGCCTCACACCGTGCATGCAAGTTAGCTCTGCTCTATATATTGGTTATGAAAATTGTCAAACACAATCATGTCCCGGCTATTATGCACAACACAGAGGATAACCTAGAGATAGCTGAAATCATTAGGAGAAAAATGCATGACAAAATGAAGACCCTGAGCGAGTGACCATATAAGGTTAAGATCTGATCCACCAGATTACTCGAAAGAGAATTATGTAGCGAACCTTCACACCACAAAAAGCAATTGACCCTGAGCAAATATTTGGTCTCAAAAGAATCATCAAGATGAAAAGCAGAAGAAGAGAAGTCTCAAAGTGCAGACCACAGCTCACGACCAACCAAAGCTGTTGACGGTGTATCACCAATCACCTGCAACGCTTGTCCCAAGGGTGCTTCCAACAAAGAGTCAAGTAAAAATTGAACATTTTTTGCACTAATATAATCTCTTTTGGACACGAAAAAACTCTTTGTAACAAGAGGATTTACACCAATGGGGCTCACTGAAGGGGAAAAGGGGTTTTGAACAAACCAAGGCATGTTTTCTACACGGTCATTCCATTTTCAAAACACTTAAAGAACATTTTGAGGGCATTCAAAAGGCTCTAACAAAAGAAGTTAAAGAATTGAAAGAAATTTTTGAAGAGTTGGAAGCTGAGGTTGACCAACACGTTGTAGATAGGAAGCATGATGAGATTAAGCAGAAAAATCTTCTTATTGCAAATGATAATTTAATTGTTGATTGCTTGTTCAAGATGTCTCTTCGTTTCATGTTGCCATACGACTTCTGAGCTTAATGTATCTAGTTTTACTGAAATGCATGATGCCCACACCAGTCTCAAAGCACGTTGTCTGGAACTTGAAGTTGAGCTTTCTGATTTACGTGATAATCATGATGAGTTAATAAAATGGTTTTCTAATCATGAGGTAAATCATTTAAATCTGCAGTTTAAATATCAAAATCTTAAATAAAGTTTTGGAAATAACATATCTCCACTCACTTGAGATGTTCCTGATTTTGACTCAGTTTTTGTAATCGAAAAGATGAAAGCCTCAATTCAAGGAAAAGACAACGCCATCAAAAAATTGAGAAGCAAATCTCTCAATTGAATGAAACTCGTAGTGAAGCAGACCGTACACTTGATTTCGGGACCTTAGACTTTCAGATCACTCAGTTAACTGAAAAAATCAATGTTCTTTAAGAACAAAATGAGCTTTTTGGGGCAGAAGATGGAAAGATTAAGCAGCATTACAAGGAATTATATGATTCTATCAAGACCACGTGTGCTAAGCATCTAGAACAGACAACTGCCCTATTAACTGAAAATGAGAGTCTAAAAGGTCTCAAAGATACATATGAAAGCCTGCATGTGTCATAAGATCAAGTTAAAACCAAACAGTTTCTTGCACCAGGAAAGTATGCTATAGATGTTGAACCTATTCCCCCTCGCAATAGGAACAATATAGAAGTGCATCTAGTTTATCTCAAACACCTTAAGGAAAGTGTAGAAACCCTTTGCGAGATCATAGAGGAAGCTAAGGTTGAAAGACCATTAGATAGCTCACTTACATCAGCTTGCCGTTACACCAAATATTCTCAGGAATTGTTAGAATATGTAATTGGCACTTGTCCAAAAGCCCTAAATACACGAGATAACAAGCATGCTTCTACCTCTTTACCTAAGAAAAAGCAAGTTACTTTTGAGGAACAATGTGCAATGTCAAAAAGTAACACCCACAAACCTGTAAAGCAACTAAACTGTCAGAAGACTAATGTCCCTGTGCCTCCTTCTACAGGAGTAAACAGTTGCACTGATGCTAGCGGATCACAGCCTAGGAGCAATACCAAGAAAAATAGGATCTTGCCGGCTAAGAGTGTCAACATGAAGAAAGTAGAAGAACACCCTAGGATAATTAAGTCTAGTCTGAAAACCACGAATCGTGTTGATTCTAGTATTAGCTATAAGCATACTGTAATTAATTCGAATTCTCATTTTGTTTGCCAAACATGTAACAAATGCTTAATTTTTGCAAATCATGATATGTGTGTAGTTACTTATTTGCACTCTGTGAATGCATCCCCCTCTGTTAAAAATGTTATGCATAAAGTTAAGCAAGTTTGGAAACCTAAGCAAGTCAAGCAAGTATGGAAACCAACAGGAAACATACTTAACACAACCCCCCCCCCCCCCCCCCCCCTCTGTAGGTTATCACTGGAATTGCCTACAAGAAGAGCATTCATGGTTAGGATGAACAGTGGTCCCTTTAACTAGGACTTACTAAACTAACAAATTGGCGGGGATTGTCTTATGCTTAATCCGATGGGAACCCAACCAGATTGGGGGTGGGATCCAACTTTCCAACACTCTCCATCTCGTCTGTTTTCAAATGCAGGTAGTACAGTTCATCCATTGGTATTTGGACTCAGGCTGGTCAACACATATGCAGGAGATCGCTAGCGGCTCAGGAATTTCAGTGGATGAAATGTTTTATCAGGACGGTAGATCTCGCAATGACCACTTTTTGTGCTATCATGGGTTATGGAGACTACGTTATTGGTGAAAGTGTGATCTCCAGGGTATACTATGTGGAAGGACTGGGATACAATCTGTTTTCTGTCGGTCAATTTTGTGACTCGAATCTAGAAGTTGCCTTCAGGAAGCATGCTTGCTACGTTCGAGATACGATGGTGTTAAATAATTAAAGGTTCTCGTGGTTCTAGATTTGTTCATATATATCAATTTGAAGACATGTTAAAAGTCTCTCACAATTTGCTTGTTGTCCACAAGACTCCAAAAACAATTCATGGTTGCAGGCCCATCGGCATTATAAACCACTTGACTCGGTACCATCAATGACCTTGAAGAAAAGCAATTAGTTCGAGGCTTAGTTTGAGAAAGATCATCTTGCTCCACGTTGATGTTCAACTAGGAAGGCAAAAAACATACCCACAAACCCAAAACTGAAAACACCAACTTGGAAGTTCTTAATACCCTTCATTTTGGATTTATGTGGACTAATGCGAGTTCAAACAATTAATGGGAAGAAATACATCTTAGTTATTGTTGATGATTATTCGCGGTTTACTTGGGTTACGTTTTTTAGATTAAAAGATGGGACCCTAGGGTTGTCATCAAATTTCTAAAGCAAATACAAGTCAGTCTTAACAAAACTGTTAGAAACATCCGTACCAATAATGGCACCGAATTTGTCAATAAAGATTTGACTAAATATTATGAATGTGTTAGCATTTTTCATCAAAAGATAGTTTTGAGGTCTCCACAGCATAATGGTGTTGTCGAAAGACAAAACCATACTCTTGTTGAGGCTGCTCAGACAATGCTGATCTTTTCTAAGGCCCCAATGTTTATATGGGCAAGAAGTTGGGAGCTATCAAATGCGTGTTATACCCAAAAATTGATCCCTCATTACACACTCGTCACTACAAAAACCCCATATGAGCTGTGTGCATGACAAGAAGCCTGATTTTACTTTTTCAGTGTCTTTGTGCTTTGTTACTCTAACAAATGATTAGAGAAGTATCTTAGAAAATTACACACCAACAGCTGATATTGGATTATTCATTGGTTTATGCACCTAGCAGGAAAGGGTAATATCTTTATTATCGAATCTCACAAAAAACCCGACGTTATTATGGAACACCATTCACGTGTAATTTAATGCAGCTGAATGAGCAAATGCGTCTCCTGTGCAATCAGTATAGGACCCGCTCCTACATTTCTTGACGCCCCTTAGACCTAGACATATAAGTTCAGGGCTCGAACCAAATCTTGGGTTCTCTGCAGCTCACTTAGGTACCCCTACAAAATAAAGATCTGGAGATTTTATTCCAAACCAATGTTCAGATGAATTCCAGCGAACCTCTTCGTGTTTGATAGGACCGGTTTCTCCTGCTCCCAGCAGTTGACGTTACCATAGTCAACTCAACCGGTTACACTTCATTTACTACCATTGATCAAGATTTGCAACTTACTCCAAGTCATTCAACCCGTCTATCTTTCGCATTACAATCTCCAAGCTTACATCAAGGTGTTGCAGCTGAATCTACTCTCATAGAAGACAATCCTTTTGCTCCTACTGACAATGATCCCTTCATAAACGTGTTTGCTCTGGAACCTAGGTCTGAAGCATCATCATCCGGGGATCTTAGTTCAACCGAATCTCCTTATGTCTCTCAAACACTTCATCATCTCAGGAAATAGAGCAAAGATCACCCGCTGGATAATATTATTGGCAATCCCTCTCGACCGGTATCCACCAGAAAACAACTAGCAACCGATGCCTTGTGGTGCTTGTATAACTCTGTCTTGTCAAAAGTCAAACCAAAGAACTTCAAATCTGCAATAACTAAAGATTGCTGGTTTCAAGCCATGCAAGATGAGATTCACGAATTTGATCGACTTCAAGTATGGGAATTAGTACCTCAACCAGACTGTGTCATGATTATTGCTCTCAAGTGGATCTACAAAGTTAAACTTGATGAGTACGGTGATGTTCTGAAAAACAAGGCTCGGTTGGTGGCCAAGGGATATCGACAAGAGGAGGGAATTGACTTCGAGGAATCCTTTGCACCGGTTGCACGTATCGAGGCTATTCAAATCTTCATCGCCAATGCCGCCAGTAAAAACATGACCATCTATCAGATGGATGTCAAAACAACATTCCTTAATGGCGAGTTGAAGGAAGAAGTCTATGTTAGTCAACTAGAGGGATTCGTTGATCCAGATCATCCGACACATGTTTATCGTCTGAAGAAGGCTTTGTACGGTTTAAAGCAAGCCCCTCGGGCGTGGTACGATACCTTGTCACGATTTCTTCTGGACAACAAATTTTCCAAGGGTGCAGTTGATCCATCATATTCATGGAAACGGCAAACATATTCTTCTTGTTCAAATATATGTAGATGATATCATATTTGCCTCGACCGACCCTAAAGCGTGTAACATATTTTCCAACGAGATGAGTTCCAAATTTCAAATGTTAATGATGGGACAAATGTCGTTTTTCTTAGGCTTACAAGTTTCTCAAAATCCTGAAGGCATTTTCATTAATCAATCAAAATTTGCTATTGAAATATTAAAGAAATTTGGGATGGATTCGTGTAACCCTGTTGATACACCCATGGTGGATCGACTCAAACTGGATGAGGACCCCTTAGGGATTCTAGTTGACCATACTCGATTTTGTAGTATGGTCGGCTCCCTAATGTATCTCACTGCCAGCAGACCCGACCTTGTATTCGCAGTATGCATGCGTGCTAGGTATCAGGCTTCGCCTACCAAAAAGCACCTTGAAGCACTTAAACGGTTCTTTCGGTATCTGAGAGGAACCATTAATTGGGGTCTTTGGTATCCGAAAGACACCACTATGGCACTAACGGCCTATGCAAATGCAGACTATGCAGGTTGTCAGGACACACGAAGAAGTACGTCAGGAAGTGCTCAGTTCCTTCGAGATAAATTAGTCAGCTGGTCATCAAAGAAACAGAAGAGCACTGCGATCTCAACTACAGAGGCAGAATACATTTCCATGTCTGGATGTTGTGCTCAGATACTTTGGATGAGATCACAGCTCACAGACTACGGCTTTGCGTTCAATAAAATTCCCTTGTATTGTGACAATCGTAGTACCATTGCTCTATGCTACAATACTGTCCAGCACTCCCAGTCCAAGCACATTGATATACGACACCATTTCATAAGAAAGAAGGTTGAGAAAGGCGTGGTTGAATTGTACTTCGTGTCAACGGATTATCAGCTCACGGACATATTCACAAAAGCATTACAAAGAGAGCGGTTCGAATTTCTACTCCCGCGACTTGGTATGAAGAGTATGTCTCCGAAAACTCTTAAACGTCTTCAGGAAGGAGAAGAGGAGTAAAAGATGGTCTTCCTATATCCTATGTAAATATGTACATATTCAAAACCAAAAAGAAAATACAAAAATATAAAACCTATAAAAACCATAAAAATCAGAAAATAGAAAATACCAAAAATAGTTTTTCAAGACATGTCTTCCGTTTATCGATAACATTTACGGACCTAGAAATGTCATTCAATAATGACACGGGTCTTTAAATGAAGCTCGAACGGAAGTTCAAACTTTTCAAAACATGTCTTTATGGCTTGCAGTTATTTCAGACTGCAACCCGCTTTTCAAATTGAGGAAAGCATGTCGCCAAAAAGACGGCTATTCCTGACAACGGGTGATTAAGTTCTCCCGGGCATGGGTTACTTTATATCCATGTGATCGTTCCGGATTCACACCGTAAATATATATAATATATAATAAAATATAAAATATATAAAGAAGTGTAAAAACCAACAATCAATGATACCGAGAAGTAGTATAGAGCTTTCCCGGGTCGTAAATCCCCAACGAGGCTGGAATGGTAAATCGATACGATCGAAGATTTGAGTTTGGAATGAAGGAAATAAGTTATGTGAAGTAGAATAAGTAAAATAAACAAATCACGGACTAAAACGTTTAAGAAAAACCTAGAAATTACGAAATTAAACTAGAAAACGAAACCCCGAATCCCGTACAAAAGGGGGAAAACCTAAAATCTTTAAAAATAACCCTACGGAAAATTTTTCACTTCTAAACTACTCTACGGGTCAAATAACGAAGAATGAAAAAGACTAGACCGAAAACGGAGTTCGTTTGACCCAAAAACGAGTCAAAACAAAAACCCGTACCCGGACCCGTTCTTTAAAAGATGAAAAGTTAGATCAAAAGACCTACGAAAACTATTATATTTTTCCTACAAACTTAATACAAAAGAAAATATACTAAAAAGCAAAATATTTTTTTGATAATTTTTGTATTTATTATGAATTAAATAAACTTTTAACAAATATAATTGCCCTTGAGTCTTTAACGAAAAAGACCCAAGGGCGCAGTGGTTAAGTGTGTTTGTAAAGGGAGGGGATGTATCGAGGGGTCCTGGGTTCGAGTCTTGCTCACCCGGGTCCCTTGTCTTCCCCTCTCTTTTTATTTTTGCACAACTATAGGGTAGAAAATGTAATTAACTAAACTAAAGGGTAGGCGGGCTAACTTTATTAAATTTACACTATAGTTCAAACGTGTAACCCTGCACTATGGAAAGAGTACAAAACAAACCCTACGCTTTTAGCTTATTTTTGGCTTATTGGAAAATGATTTTCAGCAAAAACTTAAAACATGAAAGTTGTTAAACAGCTTATTCTCTACAACATTAACAAAAGGACTTTCAACTTTTGACCACAGAATAAGCTAGAAAATAAGCTTAAAGTTGACAGCAAGCTTAAATGGCTTAAAAGCTAAAAAAAACTAAGTCTTTTTGCTACTTATGGTCTAATAAACTAAGCTAAGGTTTAAAATAAGCAAAAGGGGGTTAAACTAACTTAAATAAGCTAAAAAGGAAAGGGAAAGCTAACTAAATAAGCTGTTGGAAAGGCTTAAGTGACAGAAACTGAAATAAGCCTAAAAGCTAAAATTTTACTAAGTCACTTGGGCAAATAAGCTAGAAAAAGGAAAAAATAAGCTTGACAACTATTTAAACTAACTTAAAATGCTATGAGGAAGCAATTTGAGCTTATGGCATAAGCTCAATAAGCTAAAATCAAAATTCAACAATTCCTCAGCCTAAGGAATGCAAAAACAGCCAAAGGGCATGTTTGGGCTTAAAAATAAGCACCCAAATAAGCTTATCAAGGGCTGAGACTTTGAGGGCTTATACTAGAGCTTATAAGCTCTTAAAATAAGCCAAATACTTGGGCTTAAGTTGGCTTAAAGGCTGAGAACAATAAGCCTAAAGTTCCCCCTTTGCACCAGGGGAGCTTTAAGGCAAAGCTCAAGGGCTTATTTGACAGCTTATTTTAAGCTGTCAAATAAGCTCTAAAATCACAAATAAGCTCAAACAGATTGAGTGCTATAGCCAAAGGGCTTGTGCACCAATTTTGAGCTTTTGAAAATTAATTTTACTTGCTTATTTTTGTGAATGAAAAAGGGCTTTTGGTTTTTTTACAAACTGTGACAGAAAAAAGGCTGGTGGTTTTGACTTATAAAGTCAAAAGAACAAAGGCTCTTGACAGCCTTGTTTAGACACACTAAACACAATCTTTTGAACCTTAAACTTAAACCACAAGTGCTTAATCAAATAAGCACTTGTGGGATCCTTAAAAACTTCACAGTTTCAAAAGAGGTTTTAGAAAACCTTGGAAAACAATTTTCCAACTAAAAATGTTTTAACAACAGCTTAAAAGTGACTTAAAACTTGAGCTTAAATTGACCAAGTAACCATAACCCATGCCAAAACCCTTTTTGACCCGTTTTAACCTTGTGCCAAACACCCCTTTATCTCAAAACTGTCAAACCAAAATGGGTTTAAAATCCATTTTTAAACTAAAACTTTAAAAACCTTTTATCTACTTCTACTTATTATGACCTATTTAAGCTATTTTAAAACTAAAAATCCTAGCTTATTAAGAAAAATAAGCTAGTTTCTCTACTAGCTTATTACACTATTATGACAGTTTTTAAGAAATAAGCTAATGTAGGACAAAATTATGCAATAAAAAACTTACAACAGCCTAATAATAAGCCTAAACTAATGTTTTAACAAATATTGAAAGCAAATAAGCTAGTGTCTAAAAAATTAAGCTAATTGGAAATTGAGAGTTGTAACCTTGGATTTTGTTGTCTCAGAAACAAGGCCACTCTTTCTGAGTGAGTGGCCTAAAAAACCTGTCCTAATGGCTCACTAGCCTTATTCCCTGAAGCAATAAGCTCAATAGCTTATATGGCTTATTGACTTCAAAAGCTTCCAAATTCACATCAAATGAAGTAAAATTCAACACTAATACCAGTAACTTAAAGAACATTGAACCATGTATTAAATGAATTGTCGCTTAATTAACAAAGATAAGCTCAAATTAGCTTATTGAGTTAAAACGGCTTAATTTTTCATTAAAATGGAAAATTACAAGTGCATACAAGGAGTTAACTTAAAAATACTTTAAATGACAATAAAAACTTAACTAAAAACTGAGTAAAAACTTAATAAGCTGGAAATAAAAAAATGGAATAATTGCCACAATGGCTTACAAGGCTATTTATAGCCGAAAAAGTAACTAAGTCTTCTTTTTCTTGTTGTGCTTGTTTGTAGACACACAAACACAGGTGTGTTTGTTGTGTGAGAGTGTTTAAAGCTCTAATCTTGGCCCTTCAATCTTCAAAATTCAATCTAAGCCGTCGAAATGGGTCTTGGGGGATGTGGATTGCAAGTGGAACTTTATGGCTGGGAAAGGTAGTGGAGGAGGGGGGAGATGAATAACCATGGTGATGGTGAAGATTCATGGGGTAAAAACGGGTGTAAACACCCTGTGAGTGTGTTTGGGAGGGAAATTCGAGCGGGGGCGGAAAAGGCGGCTGGGAAGTAATAACAGAGTGAGGTTTCACTCTTTGGCACAATGGCTCCTCATGGCTGGTTGTTCATTTGCAGGTTTCGTCCTGTGGTTATATAACTTTTGGGGACTTGGCAAAACAAGTCCCCAAGAGTTATATAACTCTTTTCATACATGGTCCTTGTGGTGTACAAGTTAGGGGGATTGGCAGTTTTGCCCCCCCACTTGTCACTTTGAACAAATTGCAAAATAAGCCCTTGTCTTCTTTTCTTCTCTTTTTTCCTTTATAAATAAGTTTAGGGTTTGGGAATTTTCAGCTCCTAAAAACTTCTACTCCTTTGACCTTTGGCCCCCCCCCGGGGTTGACTTGGGTTGACTTTGTCTTTGGTCCAGTTGACTTTTTTGTCTGACTTTTTGACTGGATTGACTTTCCGGCTTTGAATTTGGCTTTGTACTTTCCAGTTCTTTTCCATTCGAGTCCGGTTTTTGTCGTTTTGGCTTTGTTTTTCTGTCCTTTCTTAGTTTCCGTTCCCTGCACAATACAATTATAAAACAGCATATATTTGGCCATTTTAGTAGTTTTTGGTTATTTTAAGCTTGTTTTTAAAGGATAAAAAGGTATGTTGTATTTTAAAGCAAACATACCAAAATCCCCATACTAGGTATTGCCGTTGTCCTCACGCAATGCTATGAGTAAGCATTTACGAAGATAAGAATCTCAATCCCCCGGACTAAATAATTTGAAAAGTAGCATAAAGTGTTCGTCAAAGGAAAACTAAGAATCAAAGAAGCTTCGACAAGTCCGTTTTCACAATTTTTTTATTTGTACACTTAACTATCCCTTATATTTTGGATTTTTCTTTTTCTTTTCTCGACTTACATGTTTGACTTCCCTTTATTATAATCAACATTGGGATACATTAGAATGAGAAACGTCCATAGATAATCTCACCGGATGTTCCTGACGGATAAATTCATCGTCCCCGATTTTTCACTAGATCCAAAACCAAGCATTTAAACAAGATCATTTGTCTATAAAAGTTCTAAATGCTAAGCATCATACTTATGATTGTGTACCTTTTAACTCACAACTTGAGTGTATGATTTAATGTGTGTGTCTCATTCAATTCAACATAGATCAACTTATTTCCAATAGTCGTGATTTCAAGATTGAATCATATTATCAAAGCAAACAACTCTTATCGGACATGGTAACTTTGATTTTAAAAAGAACGAGATTTGACTGTAGATCTTTGCAACATTTTCATCATTATGATAATAAGTTCTTAAAAAAAGCTAGGAATGCGTTTTGTTTAGTTTGAAACCTACCTAGGCCTCGCTCCCTGGCAAGGTATTCAAAACCAACGACCGATGTTCTTAGTTTGAAAACCCACCCCGTTGCTAGCGTAGTGGGGAATCACAACAACACCTTCTTCCTAATATGGCTAAGGATTAGTGTTTTAGTTTGAACCCCCACCTCGTGATTAGCGAAGTGAGATATCACGACACACCAAATCCTTAGAAGTAACAGATGTCTTAGTTTGAACCTACTCGTGATTAGCGAAGTCGATTATCAAAAACATCTTTTACTTGTCCTATATATCAAATGTATGCTTCATTCGCAATTTTCAATATTCTTTGCATTTTTGCATTCATACTTCTTTCATTGCTCTTTGGGCATTTTAACTTTCGGATTATTAAGAACAGAAAAATCTCGTTTTAAAGAATCAAGGTACAAATTTGAAGCTTTTTCTAAAAACATCGATTGACTTAGTTGAAATGAATTGAGTACGTATGATTAGGTGGATTAGAAGCTAATGGGAGAAAAAGCCACAAGTTACTCATATAAGTTTTAGTTTTTAGCAACTTATACTTTTATTTAACTCTTCATTTCATGTTCTTCATATGATTAAATTCGAAATGATCGATTTACGTGAAATCTTGCCTTACAGAAGTAAGTTGAGGAAATAAGCTAGGGCTCAACCACGCACGCTCGAAGTCAATATTATTCTCATTCTACCATTAGGAAAAGTATCAAAGCTGTTGTGACAAAACACTTATTTTTTTTTTGAAAATTTTTAAAATTTTTTCATTTTTTTTTTTTGGTATTTTTGCAAAAATTTGGTGGTAAAAACGGGATTGCGTGAAACAAAGCTGCAGGCAAAATCAAAACGAAGATTCCCCCCCCCCCCATACTAGAACTAAAACATCTGACCTCGATGTTTCAAAGGGGTACTTCGTTATAAATCTAAGGACCGTTTATGAGTGTGCCAAAAGATTTAAAAGTAGATCGATTAGATTTGGATACTGTAATTCCAAATGACGAGCTGAGGATGTGAAGCTCGAGGTAAAAATGACAGTATCGAGAGCCTTCAAAATCCGGGTACCTGGACATACCATACACAAAGCAAACAAAACAGGGACAAAACACAGGTTAAATGGAAAGATGCAAGCCTTCTCACACACAAACACTTGTTAGCATAAAGAAAGAAGATAGACTAGATAAGCATGGGGTGCCTCCCACGAAGCGCTTGTTTAGGGTCCCGACGCTTGACCCGTCCCCCGAATTTATTGGTCCATGGGATAGTTTGGAGATCTGGAAAACCTGGTTGTAGTTCCCCTCCAAAGTAATGTTTGATACGATGGGTGAACCATTCACTTTAAAGGTTTGGGCCCGGTGTTTTGAGGATAGCTTCCGACGGTGCCCATATGGAAAAAAATTGGCGACAACGGTGATGAATGGTCCAGAAAACGGGATTTCAATTTCCCGTGAAGAAATATTTAGTCTAGAAATTGAAGAGGAGGACACGATCACAAACGTTGAAAAACGCGGTTTTTGATCTTAGCATCGTGTATCTTCTTTGGTTTTCTCTTTTATAGATCTAAAAGAGTTTTGTAGGCTTGATCAAGAATGTTCATTTAGTTCATTAGTGAAAGTTCTGTGATTCACCGCTGATTGAATATCAAAATTTGTATGCTTGAGAGCCCAGTGGCTTTGTCTTAGACTTCGATCGGTTTAGATGGATGCTTCCCGTACAACAAGCTTATATGGAGACACCCGTATGGGTGTTTTGTAAGCTTGTGCGGAAGGCCCATAAACGCATCATCTAATTTATCCGTACCAGGAGGAACGATTTTCTCCCACGGTTTCTTTCAAGATACGCTTTTAAACCACGATTTGACCACACCATTGCCCACTTGTTTGTGGGGATATGCTGGTGGAGAGACGGTGAGTTACTCCCATACGTAAGAATTACCTTTGTAAATCTGTGGTCATTGCAAAACGTGGGTTACCCGCGATATACTTATGATAGCTGGGGTGCAATAATCGAGTGAGAGAGTTTTCAAAATTTTACAAAACAACTCGGGCTTCATTGGTGGGGAGAGATTTTGCTTCATACCCATTTTGACTAAGTAGTCAATCAGCCACGAAGTAATGTACTTGTTTCCTCTTGGAAGACGGAAACGGCCCATTAAAATCAATTGCCCAGATGTCAAAGATTTCGCAAACTTGGATGGAGTTTTGTGGCATCTCATCACGTTGCGTAATTTTTCCTTGACGTTGACAAATGTCACAATGGGTGACAAAGTCATGGGCATCCTTGTAGATGGTGGGCCAATAGAATCCTGAATCAAAGATTTTTCTTGCTGTGTAGTTGGCACCATAGTGTCCCCCAGTAGGTCCACTGTGGCAAGCTTTGAGAATGTCTAAAGCTTCTTGCCCAGAAACACAACGTCTTATCACCTGATCAGCACAGTTTTTAAACAGAAAGGGATCATCCCAGAAATAATGCTTGACATCCTTGAAGAATTTATTTTTTTGTTGGGATGTCATTCCCTTAATCACGAATTTCCCCGCATGGTAATTTGCAAAGTCTGCAAACCATGGGGTACTTTGATCTTGAAGAGCAATCGAACCAAGAGTCTCGAGAGGAAATGCTTCATTGATTTCTTTGTTCTCGAGTTTGTCTTGATGCGGATTTTCAAGTCTGGACAGATGATCGGCGGCGAGATTCTCAGCTCCTTTTTTGTCTCGAATTTCAATATCAAATTCTTGGAGCAATAAGATCCACCGCATGAGTCTTGCCTTAGCATCTTTTTTGGCAAAGAGATACTTGATGGCAGAATGATCAGTATACACTATGCTTTTGGACATAACAAAGATATGAACGAAATTTCTCAAGGCATCCACTACAGCATAGTAATTCTTTTTTGTAGTAGTGTAGTGAGTTTTGAGCCTTCGTTCTGTCTTGGCTAGCATAGTGTCATAGGTTGAAAATGCTTGTTTTTTCTTTGCCGAGGGACTGCCCCAATTGACGAAATGCTAGCATGCACATCAGTTCAAAGGCAAGTTCCCTGAGTCGGGAGAATTATGATCGGAGCCTCAGTCAGTTTTCTTTTGGAGTTGGTGTATTAAAGGAATCGAACACTCTTCAGAAAAGAAAATGGGTGTATCCTTTTCAAGAATGAGACATAGGACGGGCAATCTTTGAGAAGTCCTGAATGAATCGCCGGTAAAAAACCGGCGTGCCAAGGTAAACTACGGACACCTTTACTGAATAGTCGGGATGGCGGGGAGTTTAGCTATTACTTCGACTTTAGCTCTATCAAACCTCACAAGTCAGACTTTGAAATTTTTTGTCCGAGAACATGCCGTCCTTTACCATGAATTGGCTCTTTTATCCCAGTTTAACGTAAATTGGGTGTTTCAACACCGCTTATCATTTTTTCTAAAATGGGTTAGGCACGTAGAAAAGAGTCCCCAAGACCGAAAAGTATCCATGAATACTTCCATCGTTTTTTTCAATCTTATCGTGGTAGATTGCCATATAGATCTTTGGAAGTCACCGGTGCATTGCAAAGCCAAAAGGAATGCGAAGATAGGCAAATGTTCGTATGGGCATGTGAAGGTTGTCTTTTTCTGATCTTTTGGGTCAATTAGGATTTGAAAGTAAAGCCGAGAAACCTTTCGAGGAAACAGTAGTATTCGTTTCCTGCTAGTCTCTCGTGCATTTGGTCCATGAATGGTATTGGGAAAGTGATCTTTCCGGGTGGCTTCATTATGTTTTCTGTGATAATACATATCGCATCCTTGTGACCTAATCGAGTAGGAAATCAAATCATTTCCTATTGTGATGACGGTCTCATGCCTCTTTTTAGGACACAATGTACGGGCTCCTCACCCTAGGCTGTCAGAGATGGGTAAATTCATCCAGCGTCAAGGAGTTTTTCAACTCCTTATTTTGATAACATAGTGGATTTTTGGGTTTACCCTTCTTGACTTTGCACGAGATGGTTCTTAGTCCCTCTTCATCTAGAATTTTGTGGTACAATATTAGGGCTAACACCCTTTATGTCGGGAGTTTCAAGTGATGGCTCGCTATGTGGGACTTTAAAGAACTTCAAAAGAGCTGCCTTTTCGCTTCTTTTAAGTATTTAGCAATTTGTACAGGCAACTTATCGTCACCTTCTAAATGTGTACTCAAAGATGGGGGTGGCAGTTCCTTTGAGTTCTAAACCAGGGAGGTTCATTAACGGAAGATTCCAACGGATTTAGCTTCACAGAGTTTGAGTATTTCCTACTCCAGGCATTATATTGTTCATGATTGGGAGGGTGGGGGTTGGTGGTTCACTGTTTAAAATTGCTTTCTAGATCAGGATTGTCCCACTCAGGATTCTGTAAGTAGGATTCAACTTCAGATGAGTGGGATCATCTTCCTGAGCAAGAGAAACGAAATCTGCTTCTTCCATTAAGAGCATATCATATCCCGAAAGGAGTTAGATTTGGAAGAGCTTAGTAGAAACAATAGGCTCAAAATACTGGAGTGGGATTGCCACTCGCGATACGTTTGAAAATCCTTGGAACTCTTGAGAATTATTCATCACAAATGCCATTTCTGTTGTCGTCGATTTTGTTTGCGTCATATGTCGTAATCAGCTGTGTATTTTTTACGGAGTTTGGTCAAGTTTGTAATGGTGGCTTTCTTGCCAACACGAGGGTATTCTCATCCTCCATAAACATCTATCAAAGCATGACTTGTTTTTAAGAAACATCGCCCGAGAATTAAAGGGACTCGGGGGTCTGGTTCAAAATCAACAACTACGAAGTCAGCTGGAAATTGGAACTTTCCCACCATTTGTCGTGACGTCTTTACGCAAAATACGATTGGTTCAGTGATTGAACGATCTGCAAGCTATAACGTCATGAAGTTGGGAGTTAGTCAGGAAGAGCGAGATCTTTGCCAGGACAGAATAAGGCATGAAGATTAATGCTCGACCAAGATAGGCATTGCGTCTGCATGTAGTAATCCCCGTAAATTCACATGGAATCAGAAATCGGCCAGGGTCTCCAAGTTTCTTTGGTAACTTGTTGAGGATGACCGCTGAACAGTTCTCATTCAAAGGAGTCCTTGCCAATTCGCTCAATTTTTCCTTGTTTCCAATCAAGGTTTTTAAAGTCGTAGCAAACTTAGGCGTAAATGAGGCATCAAGGCTTCGGTAATAGCTAATCTCGAAACTTAAATCTCTAAAGATTCATAGAATTTCTCGTTTTGATCGTTAGCTTTTTCCTTGCGTTTTTCATCATTTCTTCGTGATGGAAATGGAATTGCATGCTGGAGTCCACTAACAGTGAGAAACATTTGGGTCTCAGGAATTGGATTACGAGATTTAATTTGATATAACAGAAGGGTTGGGACGTCTTCGGTGCTTCCGTTATAGCAGAGGCATCTTGTCCTTTGTCACTCAGTGTCATGATTAAACTGACTTTCGTCCATTGGATGGTAACCACACTTCGTGGTAGTGATACCTTTTTAATTCTTCCTTATTAAGGTTGGTAATAGTGTTACCAGGAAGCGTTCCAGAACCGAGTGGTAGGAGCTGTATTAGCAAAGTAACAAATTTTGAAAGCATATCAGTTAAAGTTGCCATTTGGGATTGCAGTTTTGACCTTTGGTTTTTGCATGTTTCTCAACACTGCTCTTTGCCTGTGTCATATTCTTTCAAATCTGTTCTTTGACACACCGTGTTGTTAATTTCTGTGTCTGAGGAGCAGGTCCTTGATGAGCTACTGGTTGATGAGCTACTGGTTGATTGACCGGAGGTCGATAAATCTGACCTTGGTTGAAATTGTTTCCTCTGTTTTGATTGAAGTTATTCCTCCGTAATTGGAATTTGTTTTGATTTATTTGCATAGGAGATTCTGAACTGGAGGAAAACCAGGAGGTCGAATTTGATTTGAGACCATCGGAGGTCGATAACCAGAATTAGCTTGGTTGAAATTGGCCGCAGCGGCCTGGGACACATACTCTTGAATGTTGTCATGGTACATGTTGCT
Source organism: Tanacetum coccineum (assembly GCA_026074375.1). Classification (NCBI taxonomy): domain Eukaryota; kingdom Viridiplantae; phylum Streptophyta; class Magnoliopsida; order Asterales; family Asteraceae; genus Tanacetum; species Tanacetum coccineum. The sequence continues at coordinate 39,053 of BQNB010024217.1, forward strand.
GTTAGTGGCTGGACAGTTTTGATAAGAATGACCTCCCCCACAAGTTACACAACTTTGTTCAACCGCTTTTACGGGGGCGGAAGCTGGGGTTTGGTTCTTTCTATCGAGAATTAATGCCCGAACCATGTCTTTGAGTTCAGCAACATCAGATGAGATTGCTGGGGTGGAAGAGCTTGTACTCATTTTAGCTACAACAGCTTTGTTTCTTGACTGACGTACCTTAGACTTGCTCTCGATAATTTTTAAACATTCTCGAGGCATTTTGTCTAAGAAGTTACCACCGGCAGCTGAGTTCAATGAATCTTGATCATTTGAGTTAAGTTTGAGGTATATGTAGTTTAGGATGTGGGAAACATGTTCTTAGTTATACCTTTTGCTTGTTAATCACTGTAAATGGAGAACAAGAGATGGCGATTTTAAATGGGTGAGTGGAGGGAATTTTTTGTTTTGCTAAGAGTGTGTTTGTGAGTGAAGAAAAACGGGGTGGGCGATTTTGTTATAAAACGAAATTTGTTTTTGACACAATCTCCCCGTCAAGTTTCATAACCTTTTCATGTTTCTTATATAAGTTTTATTAGGCAGTTTAAGTTTAACACATGGCACAAATAGTCCCTAATGTTTTTAACTATTATACCTAGAAACTTATATTTGCACATATACTCCCTAAAGGCATAAACACATAACATATAAGGCTCACATAAGCTAAACTTAATTAACTCCCCTTTAATTGTTTAAAACCTTTTCCTTTATCACAAACTGATTTTATGAAGAAGATATTTGACATTTTCTCCCCCTCAAACAATGATCCGTTTTCTATTTAAAGAGCTGTAGTCATTGTTTGAGTGGTCAATTGTCTTTGAAAATGATTTTCAGATGACTTTTTGATATAAATATTTGAAAAACAACACCATAGAAAATAAGATTTCTTTTATTTTAACACATAAGCGCACTGACACGTACACTCATGGAATATAGGAAGCATGGGTTGTGATGCAAAGTAATCATAAGCCTTTGCATGGTCATAAAGTAGACCATGCCCGAGAATTAATTCTCATTCTTAGGCCAAGTTTTCTTTTTTCAAATACTTGCCTTTAAGATGATGATCGGGTTGCTATCGGAAATAATAGCAAGCCATTTTGGCATGTTTTAAAAGCTTTTGAACTTTTGCTCGAACTTTATTTATAGCCTCGTATCATTATTAAATGACATTTCTAAGGCCGTAAATGTTATCAATTTTTAGAAGACATGCCATAGATCCATATTTTTATATTTTTCTTATTTTTTTTAATTTTGTATTTTGTTTTTAATATAAAAAAATTTATAAGGAGAGAAAAATCTTTTGTGTTTTTATGATTTTATATATACATAATATACAGAGGATATAAGAATAGGTACCACCACTATTCTTCGGCTTCATCTGTCAGTTCTTTCAGAGTCTTAGGAGTAAAACTTATCGTCCCCAGCTTGTCGATAAGGAATTCAGTTCTTTCTCGACATAGAGCCTTGGTGAAGATTTCTGCCAACTGATATTACGTTCTGACAAAGTAAAGCTCGACAACTCCATTCTTCACTTGCTCTTTTATGAAGTGGTATCTGATGTCGATATGCTTTGATCGAGAATGTTGAACATTCTTGCAGCATAAGGCAATAACGCTTTTGTTATCACAGTACATTAGAATTTTATTGAATCCAATGCCATTGTCGGTAAGTTGTGATCTCATCCAAAGGACTTGAACACAACAGCCGGACAAGGCTATATATTCAGCTTCCGTACTAGATATCGCGGCGCTTTTCTGCCTCTTTGATGACCAGCTAACAAGTCTATCTCCTAACAGTTGCATACTTCCAGATGTACTACGTCTTGTATCTTGACAACTTGCATGATCAGCATCTGCAAAAGCTGTTATAGCAATAGCAGAATCCTTCGAGTACCATAGTCCCTAATTGACGGTTACTCTTAGGTATCAAAAGATTCTTTTTACAGCATATAGGTGCTTTTCGGTAGGCCGTGCCTGATACCGAGCACAAATACAGACAACATATACCAAGCCTGGTCTACTGGATGTTAGATACATAAGGGTGCCAACCATGACACAATAATGTGTGGGGTCAACAGCTTTCCCTTGTGTATCCTCGTCCAGTTTGGATTTCTCTACCATCAGAGTATCCACTGGGTCACAAGATTCCATTCTGTTTTTCTTAAGTGATTCTAGAGCATATTTTGATTGGTTTAAAAAGATGCCTCTGGGACTCTGTGAAATTTGTAGTCCTAGAAAAAAATGATATTTTACCCATCATTGACATCTTGAATTTAGAACACATTATCTCAAAATATTTATCACATAGTTCAATAGTAGTAGAAGCAAAAATAATATCGTCAACATAGATTTGTACTAGGAGGATATCTTTGCCTTTTCTGCTGATGAAAAATGTGGGATCAACCGTGCCTTTGGAGAATCCTTGAGATAGCAGAAACGATGACAATAGATCATACCACGCGCGTGGAACCTGTTTCAACCTATAAAACCTCAAAGGGTATATATTATTGTAATTGTAATTGTATTTTGTACATTGGATTGTATATGTATTTATACTAATACTATAGCTTACAGACTAACCAACCTATCATAACCTAATGGGTACGACCCATCTATACAATTGGGCCGGCTCATCTAGTTTGTTCTAACACGCCCCCGCAAGCTAAGGACGGGCAACAACCTGCAGGTTGGATCTTAGAAAGAGGAATCGAGGAGTTGGTAATGGCTTTGTAAAGATATCTGCAATTTGATCATGTGTAGATATATGTTGAACTCGAAGATCTCCTTGAACAACCTTTTCCCGAACAAAGTGGTAGTTTATTTCCACGTGTTTTGTATGGGCACGGAAGATAGGGTTAGCTGACAAGTATGTTGCACCAAGATTGTCACACCATAGTATAGGAGTTGAAGATGAACGGATACCAAGCTCGTAAAGAAGAGCTTGAAGCCATGTAAGCTCAGCAACAGTGTCAGCAAGGGCTTTGTATTCAGCTTCTGTAGAGGAACGTGAAACCATACGTTGTTTACGAGCGGTCCAGGATATAAGGTTTGAACCAAGATATATAGCAAATCCCCTCGTGGACTGTCGATCATCTGAATCTCTAGCCAAGTCAGCATCTGAGAAATCTTCAAGAGAAGTATCGGGATTACCTTTCCATAACACGTCAGTAAAAGCTTAAAGGGTAGAACCAGAAGAACGACGTATGAGCATACCATGCTCAACCGTACCATGAAAATAACATAAAATCTGTTTAACTGCAGACTAATAATTCTCGGTCGGAGCATGCATATATTGACATACCTTGTTAACAGCAAAAGCTATGACAGGCCGAGATAAGGTAACATATTGTAAAGAACCCACTACTTGTCGATATTTTACTGGATTAGAGAAAGCGGTACTATCATCTAAACTGAGTGAGCTCGAGGTAACCATGGGAGAAGACACATGATTGCAGTTAGAAAGACCAGCACTTTGTAATAGCTCCAAAATATACTTCTTTTAAGATAGAAGAATGCCGGACACATGCGGAACAATTTCAATACCCAAGAAGTAGTTAAGTAGCCCGAGATCTTTTAATACAAAAGCGGATCCAAGTTGACAAATTATATTATCGATAGTGCCCTTGTTATTACCTATAACAATGATGTCATCCACATATACCAGAATGTACAAAAGTGTGTCTCCACGCGAATAAATAAACAAAGATGGATCCGTTTTGGAGCCTTTGAAACCGATATCGAAGAGATCCTTGGAGAGGCGCTCAAACCAAGCGCGTGGGGCCTGCTTTAATCCGTAAAGAGACTTTTGAAGCAAACATACATGATTTGGTCATTGTGGATCAATAAAGCCCAAAGGTTGTTTCATATAAACCTTTTCCTTAAGATTTCCATGAAGAAATGCATTATGAATATCTAACTGGCGTAGTGGCTAGTCGTTAGTAACCGCAAGTGATAAAACAGCTCGAATAGTTGTCGACTTGACAACCGAGCTAAATGTCTCATGAAAATCAATACCTGGTTGTTACCGACAACCTTTGGCAACAAATCTTGCTTTGTAACGAATGATAGCACCATTCTTGTCCCGTTTTAACCTGTATACCCACTTACCATCAACAACATTGGTAGTAGAAGCACGAGGTACTAAAGACCACGTTCCATTTTTCATGAGAGCATCATACTCTTCTTTCATAGCTTGACGCCACTCCGGAGAGTTGTTGGCAACGGTAAACGAGGTTGGTTCAGTGATGGTAGTGGGGAGGACGGTAGCATGATTTGCGGAAGGATTGTAGGGAACCCGTTGTTTGGGATTTTGACGAAGATTTGCAGGACGTTGCCGAGTGATGGGAGGTGGTGGTGGTGGTGGTGTGGGTGGTGGTGGTGTTGGTATCGATGTAGTCGATACGGGAGATGGTTGACCATTAGAAGACTCGGGAGAAGTTTGAGAAGTTGGACTCAAATGTGAAACTGATGATGGAGATGAAATCGGTGAGCGTGGTGAAGATGGACTTGGATGGTCAGTAGTAGGAATTACATAAGGTGATTCCGAGGAGTAATAGGGAGATGTTTTCGAAGGGGGTGGGGAAGTTGTTTTAGGGATATCGAAGGGAAATTGTGCTTCATTAAAACGAACATGTCGAGCAATATAAAGACGCTCGGTAGAGATATCAAGACAACGATATCCATGATGGGAGGGGCTGTAGCCAAGAAAGACACACGGAGTGGAACGGAAATCCATTTTGTGACGATTGTACGGACGAAGATGGGGAAAACATAGGCACCCAAAGACACGAAGAAAAGAGTAGTCGGGAGACCGTTTGAATATATGTTCAAAAGGTGACTTGTTTGTTGATGTGCGAGAGGGCATGCGATTGATTAGGTAAACAGCAGTATCAAAAGCATAATGCCAAAAACGTTGAGGAACACATGCTTGAGCAAGAAGAGTAAGACCGGTCTCCACAACATGGCGATTGCGACGTTCAACAAAGCCGTTTTGCTCACTTGTATGAGGACAAGATCTCCGTAATCTGGACAACCTCTGAGATAACGTCAGAACCGTAGTTGGAAATGTTGTCTATGAGAACCGATTTTGCATTCGAGATATCATCACAGTCAGAATCATGAGTATCAAGATCCTCAGTCTGAAAAGCAGCATTGTTTGGAATGATTGTCTAAACAGCTTGACCGTCTGGAACCTCTGGATCTGTAAGAAATGCGATTTGCTCTTCATCCAAAATTTATCCAGCTTCCTGAGCTTCAGCTAACATTGCTTTTTCCTTATACCATGCTACATTCCTTGGTCGCTTAGGCTGAGTGCATTGCCTAGCCATATGTCCTTCACCTTGACAGCTATAGCATTTAACAACCTTTGCCTGTCCACTTGCATTGTTTCCCCCAAAACTAGTAGCATTACTCTTATAACCAGTACCAGAATAACTTTGACCTTGTCTCCCATGAACTTGTTGCACTGTAACCCTGCCATCTTGAATAGTGGCCTGGTTTCTTGGATTCGATGAAGTTCTAAGTTGATTATTGGTTGAGGGGAACCTTGAGGAAGCTACAATTGTTAGAAAAGCCATTGCCTTGTTGAGATAAGTAATTAGATCATCTCCTAGAGAGAAAACAGGAATAGCAAAACTTGAGTCTACAAGAGGTGACTCAGTCATTGGTTGTGTATAAGCTTGAGGTGATTGATAAGTAATTTGCAGAACATATGAGGTTTGATGATTCATATGAGACTGATATGGATATGATAATGGAATGGATGAATGATTGAATTGAGGTTGTGATGGATAAGTAGATGAGTAATGTTGATTGGGATAAATTAATCCATGCTGAGATGGTGGAAATTGTTGTTGAATCTGAGGACTGTTGTATAAAGACAGATAAGTGTTGAAGTGAGGTGGTGTCATTTGCTGATTTGCAACAAATGCAAGTGGATCATGATTGTGTTCACGCAGAAGACAGACTTCATTTGCATGGAGTTCGTGTTATTCAAGATATGCATGAAGTTGATCAAAGTTGTAGAATGCAAACTTTCAACATGCATTGACATCAATCACAAACTTACTCCACTCGAGGAGGAAGACTGGTTTAAGAACTTTGGTATAACTGAAATTGGGCACCATTTTTCATGTTGTAAAAATCATGTCATTACTCAGCTGAGTGAATCTCAAGTATGACATGAATTCCCCCTTGATGTGAGTTAACATATCAAATGCATCATATAGCTTACACTCCACTTCTTGCTGTATCAAAGAGGTACCTTGCATCAGTAATTGAACTGTCTCCCATAAATCTTTGGCAACTCTATGATGATTCACAAGTGAATAGATATCAGCTGTAAGATCTTGAAGAATGATATTGGTTGCCTTCATATCATAATCAGCTTGAATTTTCTCAGCAGCAGATAATTCAGCATATTTCTTTGTTCTGGTCACCCCATTCTCTTCAATAGTAGGCCAAATGAGTGGACCGTTTTCAACTGATTCAAGTATCATTCTTCCGTGCTCTCTGTTTTGCATGTAAAGTTCCATTCGACTTTTCCAAGAATCATACAAGTCCTTGTCCAACATTGGTGGACGATTGTCAGCACCAGAGAGTATCATGTACTCAGCAAGAGTATTCTTTTGTCCAAGTAGAATAATTGAATCCATGTTGATTTGATGTTATTAGATTACTTGTGGATCGAACGGTGATTGAAAGTAATTGTGTTTTTAGTGAGTTGTCTTTTGAGTGTTGTAAGTCTTGAAACTACACGGGATTTTACAACTCTTGATAAAACCGGGAAGACAATTGAATGTTTCACGGGATTTTACAAATCAAAGAGATAAACCGTATAATTTACTTTAGCAAATTTGAGTGTTCAAGTGAATTAATTTTCCTTTTAGAAGTTGTTAAATCGCCTTGTAAAGGAAGTTGTTAAATACCTTTCAAAGGAATGATGTTAATTCGCCTTGTACTAAAAAGTTTCTAAATCGCCTTGTGAAGGAACTCTGATAAATCACCTTGCAAAGGAACTCTGTTAAATCACCTTGCACTAGGAAACTGCTAAATCGCCTTGCACTAGGTAACTGTTAAATCGCCTTTCACTAGGAAGTTGTTAAATCGCCTTGCAATAGGAAGTTGTTAAATCGCCTTGCACTAGGAAGCTGTTAAATCGCCTTGCACTAGGAAGCTGTTAAATCGCCTTGCACTGAAAGATTGTTAATTCGCCTTTCACAAGAAACTTGCTAATTCGCCTTCCAAAGCACAATTGTTAATTCGCCTTCAACTGGATGAAACTCAAATCTTTCAAAGCACAAAAAGACTCACTTTTGATCATTTTTACCTAAAATTTCTTGTACAACTAGTATTACTAAGCGTATAGGTACCTTAAAAATGCAAAATTTATGGATTTTAATCCAAAAATTTTGAAATCAAGAATTGTACTTTCTAAAGCTTTTTCGAACACAAAAATGCACAAAGATGATGTTTTTCTTAAATCTAACTTGTACACCTATATCCTAAAGATACTAGACCAGATTTACCAAGGTAAATGATCATTTAGTGTACATAAAAAGCTTTGAAAACAAAAAAATAAGAAAAAAGAGTACGGTTTAAAAAAACGACTAAGAAACAAAACACAAAAACTTAACAAATCACTACATGGCTCTTGATACCAATTGAAGAATACTAGACAAAAATCTTTAACACCAAATAACAATGAAGAAATTCTAGAGAGAGAAAGTGGATAAGAGGAAGGTTCCAGTAAGAGAAAGTAACAAAGAAAGAAACATTAGAGTATGAGTGACAAATAAACCAACCAACATCCTCTCCATGTGTAGAGAGGGTATAAATACGTTGATCCTACTTGAATAGATCTTTCTTAGCTTGTAAAAGGCTTAGTTGTATTGAATAAATCCAAGACAACTATGATAGAAACTTTGATTGAATATATCAAAGACTATGCGGAATCTAGTCTATGATATCAAGAAGAATAAACAATGAAACAGTAATAAGTAAGATTGTATAATACCAAACTTTAAGCCTCAATATATTAATACGAACACTCTTAATAGTGTTAGGGTTATACAAAACCTTGAAGCTATAACAAAACGATTTCTAGATGATATATGAAGATGAGATATTGAGATACTAACCTACATGCCCTAGGGTCTCCTTTTATACACCAAGGAACCCTAATGGGCTTACAACGCATTTTCTATACATACATATCTTTTCTCATTCTTATCACATCAGCAGTACTAACTTATAACTAACAGCAGAAACTCTTCTAGCAGTAGTAACTAATACTAGCAGTAGTAACTTTACAACTAGCAGTAGTAATGACTTAGAATATTTCCTGGAATCTTCACCAGCAGTAGAAACTATAACCAGTAGTAGTAATCTTCATAACTAGCAGCAGTAACTTAAACCAATAGTAGTAACAGTTAAAAACCCTTTTATTCCCAACAATCCTCCCCTAAACTTGATATTCATCATATTAATCATCAAGTTTCTTCAATAAAATCTTCTTAATCCTCAGGAGGATGTATTTAGACACTCTTCTACTTCTTAAGCTGTGATCTTGTAAATCTAAGAAGTTCATAAGCCATTTCACACTCATGATCAACTTCTAGTCTTCTACTTAACATCCTTGAAAGAATTTCTTATGTAAGAGGATACTTTCTTTCTATCAGCATGTGAATAGTAATTCCAGTATCTATCAATAGTAAATGAATTCCACATGAATCAAATGAAAGATTCACGTAAACTATGATCCGGTGGTCTTGGTGAGTCAAACCACATGATAGCCATTTCAGTGAGAGAAAGTAGTGAGATGGAAGATGAACTTGATATTAGATGGAAAATGGATGTAGGATACAAATAACTCAACAATGCCAAATGACTCAACCCCTTTATGGAAGCCATAGAGGGGTATATATAGCCCATACGCCTCTAAACTATACATAGTTGCCTATTCTAGTCCTTGCGTATGTGACTATAATAAACTATGGTAATTCTATAATGTCATCACGTAAAAGTGAATTCCCAACAATCTTCCCCCACGGGACGATATACAGAATTACTTACAATAATTTCCTAACAAGTACATAATGAATTATGAAACAAGAACTTCGCATGAAGGCTCATAAGTCAGATGAGTCTTCTGTGGTGTTTGAGATCTTCTTAAGTCAGCACTCCACATGAATTCATCATTGTAGGACTTTAAAGGAGGAAATACTGTAATAGGCACTTAACTAAATGTAACCCATACACTTTTTGGTTAAGGAGAAGCTTCTGAATTAGCTTCCCCTTAATTCGTGCCACATATTCTTAATTTAGAAGCTTAAAAAGCTTCCCCCCAAACTAGCAATGAATCAGCTTCCCCCTAATTCATGCCACATATTCATTATTTAGAAGCTTTCAAAACTTCCCCCCAAACTAGCAATCCTCTCTTGAGCAGTTTCAAAGCTTACTAACAAGCTTAGAATAATTAAGTGCACAACGGAACTGGTAAGATACCACATCAAATGTTACTGCTCCTTTAAGAATAGGCTTAGTGATTGATCATTTGGGGTAAGCATTATCTGGATCAGCAACGTATCTTCTCACACTTGAATAGTTCTTCTCACACCACTTCCCCCTGGAAAGTCAAATAATGCATAACAAAAAGTGTCTCAGGTATACATCTTTCCCCTATTTGTCTGAAGAAATGCACCCAAAAGCCATAGTTTAAAGCGCTGATATTCTCTACGGTTAGGACATTTGTCTTCCCGGCATGGCCTAACTTTAAAAAAATTCAAGAAAGATGCTCCATGTCAAGCTTCAAGAATCAAGAAAGGCAAAGACTCAAGGATGTTTCTTCTTCTTCCCCCTTGCTGATTTCGACATGTCAGAGTCAGCAACACCTTGGACGCGCATTTATTTGAGAACTTGTGTGAGGAATAAATTAGCTCAGATCTAAGTCGTGAGAATCACTTGCTGATCAAATCTCTACTCATAACCTCTCTCTGGCTATCATTTAACCAACCGTCTTGTAGGCTTTTTGAAGTAACCACTGATGAAGTAAACCAGATATACCAAACTTGAAACTGATGTAAAATTTCCCGTTCTTATGACATAAGCTTGCGCTAATGTTGGAAGAACGGTGTAGAGAATTTGTGCTCCAAGCAAATCTCTAAGTACTCAATACTCTACCCAAAGTATGAGACTTTCATCACCTCTTGCGATCATCCACAACATCTTAGCGTATGACACTGAGTACTACAACGTAACTCCTTTAAGTGATAGTTAACCAGGTCATCAACCATCCACCCCTTGACTGCTGTAAACTAGATAAACCAAGTCTTTAACTTAAATTAAGCTCGAGCAAGTCATCATTGAAAGTCATGCATCTAGCCAACCTCGACTTCAAGATAAAATAAGAACACTCCTTCGTAAAATGCCACTTCAATCTCAAATAAGTGATACCCGATCTACTCCGTAGTCACTTAGTAAAATTAATTCTAAATCTAGCCTTTAAGTTTCATGATTCTTTATCCAAATGGATTCCGGTCTCGGCACAAATCTAGTTACTTTATCATTTTAAACCACGAATACAACCGATAGGCATTTAATCGTAAATGTATCGATTAACAACTAAATATGGCATAAAATCATCCCAAGTGAATCATTTAGCCAAATTTAGTTTCAATACGGAACATTTAATCACTCAAACAGTTGTACCCGGGTCCATTACAAACTCAGCCCATTAACGACAAACAAACTCGGCCTATCACTAACTTATAAAACCGACCCAGTTAAATAGCCAGCCCAATAATATAATTCAATCTAAGCCTATTTTGTCTTATAACCGAAAAGACATCCCATGTCTAACTTTAATAAACTTTCAGCTCAACATCATTTTATTTAACTACCCGGCATAATTCGATAACACGAGCCCAAAATAGATACATCATACGATTCGGTCCAATATCATAACTCAGCCCAACAATCTCAATCCTTTCCAAAGTAACCAAATGAGCCCGCCTATTCATTTACTATACTTGGCCCATTTCAATATAATCCAGCCCGTCCAAGAGTGTTAAATGATTTGATTAGGTCCATTTCAATAATAACCTAAAATGAGATATAAGAGATACATATAATCGTGTTGTATCCCTAATATATCTCACACTCACAACCCTAATACACACTTCTCATTCCATCCGCCCCCACCTAGAATGATAGATCTGAGAGTGCACCATCTATATAAAATAATTATCTAGCTTTTCCCTTACAAATCCATTCACTCATAAAAAGACGCAGACACACCTATCTGCTCTCCCAAAGATAGCAGATCTAACCACATAAATTCCATCTCAAAACCATGCCATCTCTTCCATCTTACATAACAAATCAAATGAGACACAGCCACACAACAAGCTAATCTTATTATATACCGAGATCCCACCACCTTATTTTTTTCTTTTAAGTTCGATTGAAGACAACGGCTTCAAGATCATACTATGGTCTCAGGTAGGTGTTAATTGTTGTATTGAGTGAGTCAATTGAAACAAAGATTGACAATAACATAATTGTTATTCGTCAATTTTGAAATTCGAAAATTGAAAGGGGCCTTTTACCCTTCACCAAGATCTGTGATGATTTTTGTACAAACCCAAAGAGTCTCCAAGAGATTTCTAATATAGGTTGACAAAATCTGAGATCATTTTAACCCTTTAAATATTTTTGTGTCATGTTGTATAGAGATGGAGTGGTGTTGTGATGTGATGATGGGTTATAGGATTAGTTTATGGATTTGTTGACGTTGAAATGTGAAGATGGGTTAGGTTGTTGGCTGATGTTGAAGTTGTAATTGATGAAGGTTGTAATTGATGGATTAGTTATGTTTTGATTTTGTGGTACGAGTCTGTCATTTTTCCATATCTGTTCTTTTTGTTTAACTCAATGAGTTGATCCGGGTCAACTCGGTAAATACCGAGTTGACTCGGTTGGGAGTTGTTCGATTTAGATTGGTTCAAGCTGAAAGTTTTAGATCGGTTGCTTAAGGGTTGTAGGCTAGTTCGGTTCTTTTTTGAAAATCGTCTAGTTCGGGTCTTCTTGGTTTTACATTAGATCGGTTCCAACTGGGTTGATACTCGTTCGGTTCACACAGGACTAAACTATTCTCGTTCACATGTATAGATCACTACGTTCGGTCCCGCCTCAAAAATAACTCGTTCGGTCCCTCTTGGTTTCGACTCGTTCGGTTCTTCTTGGTTTGGACTCGTTCGGTTCTTAAGTTTTTAACTAGATCGGTTCCTCTTGTGCTGAGACTCATTCGATTGTAACAAATGGCTTAGCTTGTTCGGTTTCTTCACAAATGTACTCGTTCGGTTCTCCTTGTATGTTTTGTAGCTTTACCCAAAAACATCCAACAACAAGAAAACTTTAATAATAATCTCTTAACTAGAAAAAATAAGCCACAAAAACTTTGAAATATGCTCAAATAAGCTGTGACAACCGGCTCAAAAACCAACACGAAATAAGCTATAAAAAATGAGCACCATATCTGCCCTTTTTGAGACTTTAGGAAAACAAAGAAGGACAAAAAATATTCATAAAAGATGTAGTGGAATCTGTTGTGAAAAAAACGTGGCTATATTTTTAAAATAAGCACACACAATAAGTTGAATATAAGCAAACAGATACCGACACAACAATAACAAATTTGAATGTGACTAGACCAAATGGACCATAAAGATAAACCCGACCCAAGAGTATGTTGCCATGGCTCTTGATACCAATTGAAAGATTCACGTAAACTATGATCCGGTGGTCTTGGTGAGTCAAACCACATGATAGCCATTTTAGTGAGAGAAAGTAGTAAGATGGAAGATGAACTTGATATTAGATGGAAAATTGATAAAGGATACAAATGACTCAACAATGCCAAATGACTCAACCCCTCTATGGAAGCCATAGAGGGGTATATATAGCCCATACGCCTCTAAACTATACATAGTTGCCTATTCTAGTCCTCGCGTATGTGACTATAATAAACTATGGTAATTCTGTAATGTCGTCACATAAAAGTAAATTCCCAACATCAAATAACCTCCAGCTTATTAATGTGTAGTCCTGTTGAGCTTTCCAGATTTCATCTTCCTTAGTTGGCTCAAATAAAGTTATAAAATCTCCCCAAAGTAATCTGTCATATCCTTCTGGACTTGCTGTTTCATATCTTTTCTTTACCAGCCTGTATGGATCTAACACATCTTGTCTGTCAAAATTATCAAGCATTGCACTAAATATCTTGTAATATTTTTCACTTCCATCTGCCCTGATGATCTGATAATACATCTTGTCTTCTGCTAGAATGTGTGTCTTCCAGTCAACAGTATTAGATATTTTGTAGCTAATGATTCAACATTGATAGCTTCATCATCTCTTGGAACTATCTCTAAACAAAGTTGAAGTTCTGCCTTTTCTGAATCATCTTCTAGTTTTTGCCTCTTGACACTTTCTTCATCAAGTTCTTCACCTGCTCTTTTCTTACTAACTGTTTCCTTTCTACTGCTTTCAGTTTTCTTTCCACTGCCTTTCACCACCTTTGAATCCATAGGAACAAATAAATTTACCCTCTTCATTTCTTTGTCAAACAACATCTGAATTTCTTTAAAACTTTTATTCTTCAACTGAGTATGTTTGTATCCAAACATGTTTCTCAAATAGGTAGACATTTGATTCCTCTTTTGTGCTTTAGTTGGTGGTTTTCTTCTAATCTTTTCAGCTCTAAGCTTTGCAAAGTTGCTTCTTCTTTTTGTCCATTAACTCTACAAACAATCTTGACCTCTCTTCAATGGTCAATTCTCCATGTTCTTCTGCTTGTAGTCTCTAAGCAAACTCATAATTTGCCTCTGTCATAGCTTGAGTATTATCTCATGAAATTAAGTTAGCCTTTTCTTCTCTTTGTATTGTAACCCTTTCTTCTTCTTTTAACTCAGCCTTTAATTCTTCTACAAGTCTTTTAGCCACTTCTTCATCAAACTTGATCTGATCCTTTTTCTTTAATGGCTTATCTGGTTCAATCATTTTGGCTTTTCCCTTGTCTTTTAGATCATGTTGTAAAGGAGGTACTCTTTTCTTGTTTCCAACTCACCTAGTTACTGCATAGTCACTCCTCTTGTTAGTCTAGTAGCAGGCTCACTAGATTTTTCTTTTGATCCTCTTTCTTTTGCTTTTTCTTTTGATTTCTTATTTCTCATCTTCATAAGTGTCTGAGCAATTGTGAGATCTTCATCTTCAATAACAGTTGTTGTTGTTGGAGGAGTACTTGGCTCAGCAGTACTAACAGATACAACATCAGTAGTAATTGGTGCACTGACAGTAGTAACATCAATATCCTGATCATACCTCCCCTGAGTGTCTGCATCCTCTTGAACAAATGAAATCTCTTCATCTTGGTCTGATTCAGCTATATTTATCCTCTGTTTGGATGCATCCTCCTGATCACCCAAACTTTTATTAGCAAAAGACTTTATCCTGACTTTGAATAACCTTCTCTTGAGTTGTAGAGTTCTTGCCTTTTTCTTCTTTTCTAATTTCTTAAGTCTCTTCTTTAGACTAGTAATCTCTAAATCCTGAGTAGTCTTGACATTCTCCAAGGCAAGAACCCTGTTAGACAATTTTGTACAAATTTCCATCAATTCCATAATTTTTAGTCTGTCCTCCCCACTTTAGGTGTGTTAACTCCTAAGAGAGGTGGATCATTAGACTATTTAGAAAATCTCTCAAACCTAGTTTTAGCAGGTCTGTCCCCCAATATGCTATCTTAGCGCCTGGGACCACTACCTGAGCCAGTTTCCTGGGGAATAGGCTCATTAAGTGTTGCTATGGATTGGGTCCTAATTATGTTACCACTGTCCTGCTCTGCATCTAAGCTAGTAGCAGTAGTGGCAGCCCTTTCCATACTGTCTCCCCCTCTCCTCATGGACAGTCTCATCTGCTACAAGGGTAGTAGGTCCACTAGACTGAGATTGTTAGTGGGCCTTTTGGTTTTCCTACGTTTGTGAGTCTTTTGGGGTTTTGATGATGATGCAATAATATGGATTAGTTCAATATTAGATGGTGAAGCAGTAGTAGGTATGTGTTAGGGTTCAGTGGGTTGTCCTGAACCTTCAACCACATCTTCTTGAGGTTGTATCAACATAGTAGCAAACAATGGTATCACAGTCCCTAAAAAATATTTTCCTTGCATTCTCATGTTTGCAAAAACCTTTTTAGTATGAGAAGATGTATCATACTCATCATTAAAAGTTGGTGTAAGATTTTCAACTTGATTGTTCAAAAACAGTTGTAAAAACCTTGGATACATTAAAAACTTTTAGAATTTGGATCTAAGTTTCTCAACATACCATCAAAAATCAATTTAGAAAAATTAAATTTTTGATTCTTAGCCAAACATATAACTGCAGATGCAATATTTGTACCAAATTCATTCCAAGCAGTTGATTTTGAACTTAAACATTCCAAGATAGTATGTATAAGATACTTCTATTGATGGGAAAAATAAGATTTATAAAAAGTAAGTCTATCAGAAAGATTCTCATATCCCATCAATTGAAGGTTTTTAAAATTTTTTGTATTTGTGAGACAAGCAATACCATCCTCATCATTAAATTGAAGAACTCTCCTCGCAGATGATTCTGATATTACTATTGTCTTGCCATTAACTTTGGCACGTATTTATCTTTCATTATTGACTATTTTGATCTTTGCAGTAGACCAAAACTGCTCAATATAAGAGACATAGATAGTTAGACGTACAGTTAAGGCATATCAGATTGAGTTAGCATTCAGAAAGTCTACTATCTCATCAAAATCAGCATTCTCTATAGATTTTTCCATGTAAGCAACCATGTTGTATGAATCAACAAATTTTAGAGCCTCTATGAATGATAATTGTTGAAGTCGGTGATGAAATTGAGTTTGGGTTTGTAATTTAGAGAGTATTAGAAGATTAATAATGAATATCGTGTGATCGTATGCGCTTAAATAGGTATTAAAGAAAACATATATGCGAAGTTTTCATTTTATAGTCAAAGAATACCCTCAGCAGTTGTAACTCCAATGGTAACCTAGTAGTAGTAAGTAGCCTGGCAGCATTAACTTTTGCCTGGCAGCACTATCTTAGCCCAACAATTAACTTTTTGCCTGGGCAGTACTAACTTTTCACCCAGCAGTACTAAGTAATGCCCAACAACATTAACTTTTTGAGTTACCAGTTTTAACCCTAATTTCATCCTTAGCATTTCCAACCCATTCCAATCATCAATCTATCCAAACAACACTTCAGAGATTAAGCATTCCAATGCTAGCAGTCAAAAATTGAAAATGACTAACATCAAATGCTTTTGTGAGTAAATCTGCAACATTGTGATCAGTGTGAATCTTGATCACTTGTATTAATCTCTTCTCATATGAATCCCTGATGAAGTGATGTCTAATCTCAATGTGCTTAGTCTTTGAGTGAAACACTAGATTCTTAACTATGCAGATTATGCTTTCATTGTCAATGAAAATCTTGGTGTTCATAAAGTTGTATCCATAATCAAGCAATTGATTTTGGATCCATAACACCTGTCCACAGCAACTAGATGCAGCTACATACTCTGCTTCAGTAGTAGAGTTGGCAACTATAGTTTGCTTCTTGCATTGCCATGAAATCAATCTTCTCCTAAGAAATTGACAACCTCCTGTTTTTGGATTTCCTGTCTAAACTAGCACCAGCATAGTCATTGTAAGTTATGAAGCTTCCAAATCAAATGGTGAGTCCTTAGGATACCAAAGGCCCAATTTAGGTTGACCTTTCAAGTATCTAAAGATTCTTTTCACAACATGAAGATGTGAAACTTTAGGTGTGACTTGGAATCTTGCACAAGCACATACAACAAACATTATATCAGGCCTTGAAGATGTTAAATACATTAATGAGCCAATCATTGATCTATATAAGTGAACATCAACATCTTTAGCATTTTCATCCTTCATCAAGGCTTTGAGGACTCTCTAGGTGTACTTGCTGTCTTCACAGTTAAAAAGCTAAACTTCTTCAAAATGTCATCCACATACTTGTCTTGACTGATGAAAATTCCATCATCTTTCTATGTCACTTTTAGTCCTAAGAAGAAAGTAAGCTCACCCACAGAGCTTATCTGGAACTTCTTATGCATTAATTTCTCAAACTCAGTGCATAAACTCTTCTTATAATCCAAAAAATGATATCATCATACATATACTTTAAGCTAGTAGAATATCACCTTTGACTCTTTTTAATTTTATAGGAACAAAGTCTATCTATCTGACCTCTCTGAAATCCATTGTCTAATCAAATAGGAAGATAAAAGGCTCATACCAAGCCTAGAGCTTGAAGTAGGATCCATATAGTGCCTTTTCTACTTATAAACTCTGCAGGGTAACTCTGGATTCTTCAAGGTTTGACAGACATAGACTTCCTCATCAATCTTGCATACTATAAATCACTTTTACATCCTCTGGACACAACAAATAGTCAATGTATAGGCATAGCTAAGAATAGCCTAATTGCTTCAATCCTAGCAACTAGAGCAAAAACTTATCATAATCTATTCCTTCTTCTTGAGTGTAACCCTGTGCAACCAACCTAGCCTTGTTCCTGATTACAATACCACTTTCATCTTTCTTTCCTGTACACCCAAATGGCTCTTTTGACATATGGTAAATCCACCAAGGTCCAAACATGTTGTAACTTGAACTGCAGAAGCTCTTCTTGCATAGCTTCTATCCAGCTTGGATCTTTTAATTCTTGGATTACCTTTTGGGGCTTTGCTTATGATAAGAAACATTCAAACAGACAATTTTGAAAATCTTTATGGTTGATCCTCTGTTGCACTGAACTAAACATACCATGTTCAGTCACACTCTTTGTCATCCTTCTGGTTTGAGGTGCTGAATGTAAATCTCTAATGATTTGTTTAAATGGATTATCCTTGTAAATTTTTGTAGTTGGGATAGGACTGACATGCATGAATGTAACCAAATTGTTCATGTCAGCCTCTGCACCAATACCTTTATTATCATCTAAATAGACAATCTCTTCCAAATTAGGCATATTAGGATCATCAACTGTATTCTCATCAACAACATTATCTTCTATGCTAGCAGTATTAACAATGTTAATATTGTTAGTATTATTAACACTTTCATCCTGCTCTTGATTAACTCTTGGATCCTTTGTATTTTTTGGCTCCTCACTATCTTCATTCTTTAGATGTTTAGCATCCTTCTTTTCCTCCTCCCCTGATGGTTTGAATCCAGCATCAGGAAAATCCTTTAAACTAGAAGAGAATGGTGGATCTTGAGTCAAAATGGTAGCAATATGTAATCTTTGCCAGGTACTGTCTCCACTCTTGCTTTACCTGCATTTTCACATGCTTTTGTACCTGCAATATCATTAGATTGATTCTCTGCAACAACTGCCTCATAATTCATAGATTTTGTTAGAGCATTTATATCAAAAAGCCAATTAGGTCCATTTCCTGCAATATTAGGTGTTTCTTCACTAAACTTGACATGCAAGTTCTCTTCTACTATCCTAGTTCTATTGTTGAATACCTTGAATGCTTTGCTATTGATAGAGTATCCTACAAAGAACCCTTCATCAGCCTTTCCATTAAACTTACCTAGGTGAACTATGGTATTAAGGATTGTAACAGGATACCCAAATGGTCTTATGAAGTTTAAGGCAGGTTTTCTACCTAGAAAAAGTTCATAAGGGGTCTTGTTATGAGGCTTGATAACTAACACCCTATTTTAAACATAACAAGCAATATTAACTGCTTCAGCCCAGAAAGTTGTTGGCAATTTTGAATCAGCTAGCATAGTCCTAGTAGCCTCTATTAGTGTCCTATTTTTCCTTTCTACTACTCCATTTTGTTGTGGAGTCCTAGCAACACTAAATTCCCTCTTAATACCCTTTATTTCACAGAACTGATTCATGACCCTATTCTTGAATCCAGTCCTATTTTCACATCTAATCACGTTCACCTTAAGGTCTATTAGATTTTCTTTGCCTGTAATGAATGTTTTAAGGATTTTAGAAGTTTCATCCTTAGAGGCTAAAAAGAAAACCCAACTAAACCTACTAAAATCATCTGTGACAACTAGGCAGTATATCTTTTTCATTAAACTCATTACTAATGTTGGACCAAACAAATCCATGTGCAACATTTGTAATGGTATGCTGATTTAACTGATTGTTTTGGTCTTACAAGAAGCTCTGAGTTGCTTTCCCTTCTGACAAGCAACACATGTTTGATTAATTTCAAAAAGTTTTGAAGGTAAACCTCTTACAAGGTTTCCCTTTACCAGTTTCATTGTTTTGAAATTTACATGTCCAAGTCTCCTATGTCAAAGATTAGATTCATTTGGTGTGGCTTTTGCAAAGAGACAAGTGAGACCTCCTTGAGGAATAACATTCTTTAAATCAACATTGTACATGTTATCCTTTTTAGGAAGTTTAAGCAAGACATGATTTTCATCAGTTAACTTAAACTCTGTAGACAAAACAACACATGCAGTATCAGTAAAAAGAACACTATTCTTCTTTTCACACATTTGTAAGACACTGAAGAGGTTAAACTTTAGTTCCTTTACAAAATACACATCTTCAAAATCCAATTTACCAGTCCTTATTTTACCTTTCCCAGTAATTTTCCCTCCTTTAGAATTACCTCCAAAGGCAACAAATCCTCTATCAATTTCTTCATAATCTGTAAGATAAGGTCTATTTCCTGTCATGTGCCTAGAGAGTCCACTGTCAATCACTCCTTTATCCCTCAAATCTTGATATGGATTGCCATGCACATAATGGTAGGAAAATTAGTTTCTTTTGGGGACCCAAACCATTACTGACTTAGATCTGCCTTGTGCATCAATATAGTCAAATATTTTAAAGGACATTGATGCACCATTGTTTCTGGATACATGGTCTAAAACTTTGTGCTTTGGTCTCCAAACCTAACATGCTAAGGCCTTAACAGCATTTCCCTTGTTTCCCTTAACAGCACTAAGAACTGCTTTTGGCTTAGCAGTATTAACCCTTGTTCCCTTAACAGTATTAACCTTTTTAGTGAAATTACTGTTATTAGTTGATGTTATTTTGTTAAAAGGCCTTCTAGCAGTTGAATATGTCTGTCTAGAAGTTTACTTAGGTTTTTTAATGAATTTTCAAATTTTTGTACTGTAAGTTGAACCTTATCCTTTTGTTTTGTAGCTAACTCTAACTTCCTTTTAAGCTCTGCAATATCTAAATCTCTTAAATAGATTTCACGTTTTAAAAGTTTTATATCTTCCTCATACACAGACTCATTTTTCTTAAAGACTAACATTCTAGCTTCTACAGATTATAAACCTGTTTTATAAGAGACAACACTTATCCTAGATGTTCTTAAGTCTTTAACTAATTGTTCATTTTGTTCGTTTAGATTTTTGACACATTCTAAACTAGATGAACAACAATTTGAGTCATTAGATACCTCAGAGTTTGTAGAAGAACTTAAACTTGTTGAAGAATAAGCCATGAGAGCAAAATTGGTTAGACCTGCTTCTTCTTGGTCACTCCAATCATAGCCAAAGCAATCACACTGAGACACTAAGGCATTTAAAGTAGTTTCCTCAACTGGCACAGTCCTTCTAGTAGGTTCCTTGTTCCTGCTGTCTTGATTCCTAGGTGCCCTGCACTCCCTTGCAAAGTGTCCTCTCTTGTGGCAGTTGAAACACTCCACCTTGGACTTCTCAAACCAAATTCTTTCTTTGTTGGCCATGTCCAGCTTCCTTCCAGTATTCTTTAGGAATCTTCTTGCCCTTATAGTCAACATAGCAATGTTCTACCTTAAGTCCATCTCTTCTAGATCATCAGGATAGATTTGTTGTAAATCTTCATTATCAAGCTGCGGAGTAGTTGGTTGGCTAGCAAAGAAGGAATAAACCACAACATCACTAAAATTTTCAACAGTTGTTGAGCTATCAGCAGCACCCTGAGTGCTAGCAGTATTAACACCCTGAGCAGTATTAACTGATCTAGTTGCACTGTTAGTGCTGTTTGAGGACAGAAAGGCTACATTGTGTGAGTTTGTAGTTGAGTTAGATGTCCCCTTGACCTCTGATTCATAAGCTTGCAGGTTGTTGAAGAGGTCAACCAAACTTAAATTCTCAATCTCTGGTTTGTTCCTCCACACAATGGTATGCATAGTCCATGCTTGTGATAAGCTTCTCAAGAACTTCTGATTGATGTCTTCTTAAGGGATAACTTCACCATGCATCTCCAGTTGACTAATTAGCTTTTGAATCCTTTCATATGTTTGCTCAATCACTTTTGTGCTGGATGCAGCAAAGTTTTCATACTGCTGCTTCAGAAGATTTTTCTAAGTTTTCTTTGTAGCAGTATTACCTCCAAATCTTTTCTCAATAGCCTGCATCGGTGTCTTAGCATCCTTGTATGTGTTGAATTGTAATTGATGCTCATTAGGTAAGGCCATCAACGAAGTGCTTCTTGCCTTCAACTCTGCCCTTTTTAGTGCCTTTTCTTCAACACTTATAGGAGGGATAACAGTCTCCTTACCATTAACAGTTTTTGTTACTATAGGAGCATTACCATATTCTATGATCTCTCATAGAGTGTAATCAATGCACTGTAGGTACTGCTCCATCCTTATATTCTAAAGATCATACTCACCAGGCTGGAGTATGGGTAGCTTGATGGTTTGAGTAGTTTGAGAATCCATTGCTTCTTGAAAAAGTAGATCTTGTGTGTAGTAAAGTTTCTTTTTATTCAAAGCTTCTTACAAGCTCTGATACCATTTGTTGATCTTAATAGAATA
>BQNB010024218.1:0-28148 GCA_026074375.1 Tanacetum coccineum
TTAGTGCACAACACAGAGGATACCCTAGAGATAGTTGAAATCACTAGGAGGAAAATGAATGACAAAATGAAAGACCCCGAGTGTGTGACTCATAAGGTTAAGATTGCACATCCTGGTTACTCGAAAGAGAATTATTTAGCGACCTTCACACCACAAAAGCAATTGACCCCTGAGAAAATATTTTGGTCTCAAGATCTCATCAAGATGAAAAAAGAAGCTCTCAAAAAGCAGACCACCACCTCAAGACCAATCAAAGCGTTGACGGTGTATCCGCCAAATACACCTGCAACGCTTGTCCCTAGGGTGCTTCCAACAAAGATTTAAGTAAAAATTAATATTTTTACACTCATATAACTCTTTTTGGAATTTGAAAAAACCCGTAAAAGAGAATTACACCAACTGGGCTCACTGAAGGGGAAAGGGGTTTTGAACAAACCAAGGATTGTTATCTCACCAAGGTCATTCCATTTTTCAAAACACTTAAAGAACATTTTGAGGGAACTCAAAAGGCTTTAACTAAAGAAATGAAAGACATTTTTGAAGAGTTAGAAGCTGAAGTTGACCAAAATGTTGTAAATAGGAAGCATGATGAGATTGAGCGGAAAAATCTTCTTATTGCAAATGATAACTTAATTGCTGAATGCTTGTCCAAAGAAGTGTTTTATATTGCAACGAATTCTGAGCTTACTGTATCTAGATTTACTGAAATGCATGAAGCCCACACCATTGTTCAAACACGTTGTCTGGAACTTGAAGCAGAGCTTTCTAACTTACGAGATAAGGTTAAAAAAGATGATCATACTGAATTAGTAAAACATTTTTCCAATCTTGAGGTTAATCACTTAAAATTACAGTTAAAGTATCAAAACCTTAAAGAAAGTTTTGGAAACAACCCATCTCCACCCGCTCGAGATACTCCTGATTTTGACTCAGTCTTTGTAATCGGAAAAATAAAAGCTTCCATTCAAGGAAAGGACAACGCCATTAAAAATTAAGAACGCAAATCTCTCAATTGAAAGAGACCCGTAGTGAAGTAGACCGTACTCTTGACTTCAGGACCTTAGATTTTCAGATCACTCAATTAACTGAAAAAGTCACCGTTTTTCAAGAACAAAATGAGCTTTTTAGGGCAGAGAATGAAAAAGTTAAACAACATTACAAGGAATTGTACAATTCTATTAAGATGACTCGTGCTAAGCATATAGAACAGAGAACGGCCTTGCTAACTGAAAATGAGAATCTGAAAGCCTAAATACATGAAAATCTAAAATGCAACACTATGGAGTCTGTCAAACCAAGAGTTCTTGCACCCGGTATGTATGATAAAGATGTTGAACCAATTCCCCTTCACAATAGGAACAACAGGTAAGTTCATCTACATTATCTCAAACATCTTAAGGAAAGTGTAGAAACCCTTCGCGAAATAGTAGAGGAAGCTAAGATTGAAAGACCCTTAGATAGATCAATTGTCTCTGCTTTCCATTACACCAAACACTCTCAGGAACTCTTAGAATATGCGATTGGCACTTGTCCGAAATCCTTTAACCAACGAGATAAAAAACATGCTCCTACCCCTTTAATTAGGAAAAAGCAAGTTACTTTCAAATAGTAACACACACAAACATATAGAGCCACTGAACACTCAGAAGACTAATGTCCCTGTGCCTCCTTCTACAGGAGTAAACTGTTGAACCAATGCTAGCGGATCACAGCCTAGGAGTAATACCAAGAAAAATAGGATATCGCTAGCTAAAGGTGTCAACAAGAAGAAAGTAGTAGAACACCCTAGGATAAATAAGTCTAACTTAAGAACCACGAATCGTATTGATTCTAGTAGTAGCTCTAAGCGTACTGTAATTAATTTGAATTCTGATTCTGTTTGCCAAACATGTAAAAAATGTTTAATTTCTGCAAATCATGATGTGTGTGGTTGATTATTTGCAATCTGTTAAGGCATCCCCCTCTATTCATAATATTCATAATGTTGTGCGCAAAGTTAAGCAAGTTTAGAAACCTAAGCAAGTTAGGCAAGTATGGAAACCCACAGGCAAAGTGCTTACCAGTGTTGGTCATCAATGGAGACCCACGAGTAGAATATTCACTTTAGGAGAATAGTGCCCTTTAACTAGGCTCACTAAACCCAAAGTAGCACTTGCTAAGCAAAACGAGAATTAGGCCATTACTTGTGCTAACCAACAGGAACCCAACCAAAATTAGGGATCCAACTTTCCAAACTCTCCATCTTCGTTTGTTTTCAAATGCAGGTCGTACAGATCGTCCTTTGGTATTTGGACTCAGGCTGTTCAAAACATATGACGGGGGATCGCTCACGGCTCAGGAATTTCATGAAAAAGTTCATCGGGACAGTTAGATTCGGGAATGACCACTTTGGTGCTATTATGGGTTATGGAGATTATGTGATTGGTGACAGTGTAATCTCCAGGGTATACTATGTGGAAGGACTAGGACACAATCTGTTCTCTGTCGGACAATTTTGCGACTCTGATCTGGAAGTTGCATTCAGGAAACATTCATGTTATGTTCGAGATACGGATGGTGTTGAATTAATTAAAGGTTCTCGCGGTTCTAATTTGTACACTATCTCGGTTGAAGACATGATGAAGTCCTCTCCCATTTGCTTGTTGTCTAAGGCCTCCAAGAACAAATCATGGTTATGGCATCGTCGTTTAAACCACTTGAACTTCGGTATCATTAATGACCTTGCAAGAATGGACATAGTCAAAGGTTTACTGGTATGTGCTTAATTACACATACCATTTTCCATTAAAACCGGACTTAAATGACAAAAAACGTACCAAAAATACATTGTATTTGTTTGTTGATATGCATTTGTTTGTGCAGGTAAACGGATATCTGAGAAAAGGACAAATCAAAGTAAAAACGACAAAACCGAGCACGAGAACGGAAAGAGCGTGAAAGAAAAGTCAAATCAAAGCCAAAAGTCAAAAAGTAAAAGTAAACCAAAGTCAACCCTGAAAAAGTCAAAGTCAAAAGCGGAGCCGATATCGAAGAAATGTTAGATGGGCCAACCCGTACCCATCTAATGGGCCGTGTCAGCCCATTAATGTATTACATGAAGACTTAAATGGTTAATAAACCATTTTGGGCCCACAACCGATTTCTCATGCCAATGCACTAACCCAACTTAAATGAAATTAAGCCTATACCTGTACTGCTGTTAGTCCCATTAGTCTACAAACCATTTGTGCGCTAACAAGTCATATAAACTCAAGGAACCATTTTTGCTATACTCCATAAGTTTATATACACCTACAAGGACTTAACTTGCAATCGCACATCACAACTTGAGGGGCCAATTCTTGTTAATATCCTAAAACCGTCACACCATGTCTTTTACCCAAAAAAGATACAAACTGAACTAACCTTAATTGGGCGCTAAATTTCCCATTTTCATGTCTTCTCCCTTAAACCTCTGCAACTCCACAACAAAAACATCACTCTCAGTCACACCCCCCTCTACCTTACCTCACATGGGCTTATTGCCATGTTGTCAATCCCCAATCACCCTATTCGTTCATGGTTAAAGACATGAAATGAAGGGCCTTGATCAAAAGGCTTGGGGAGCACACAAAATGGACGACTATTATGACTTTGGGACTTAACTCACAAAACAAACACACCTTTGAGCTGTCTTAGTGAAGAAACACACATCAAGTGAAGACCTAGAATCTTCTTAGCTTATATATAAATAGGACTCATTTGTAAGCCTTGAAGGCATGTAGTCTTAACTTAGTTAATTTTTCAGCTTGTTTTTACTTTATTGTCTTTTAAAATTTCCAAGTCTAGTACCAATTTTAAGTTTAATGAAAAGTGAAGTTTTTATGTTGTAATCCAGTTTTTAAGATTAAGTGCATTTCATGTTTTAAAAGTATTTCATAAGCCTACTTAAGTTCATTTAAGCTCTCATTTAAACTGTTTCATTAAGATAACTTAAAATTATTAAATACTTAAGAAAATTTTTACAAAAAAGAAATCATTCAAATATTGTTCAAGAACTCTTGGAGCATGGTGAATTTTGGAAGGCCATAGGTTAGAACCTCATGGGAGGTGTTAGGATAAAGGTTTGGTTGTGTTTTATTCATTCTCAAAAGCTTGGACTTTTGTAAGTCATCATTTTCAATTTTCTTGCATACTACTGTTCATTAGCTTATTTTGTGCTTATTCCTGCTTTTTATTGCTTATTGTGCTTATTTATGTTGTTTAATGCTTACTTGACCTTGATTTATGCTTATATGTCATTTGTTCAAAGTTTTCCTTAAAACTGTCTTTTTTAGCTTAAACTGCCAATTGCTTAATTGCTTATTTTTATTGCTTAATTTTGAGTTTTAATTGCTTACATGTCTTTATTATGCCTAATGTTTAATCTTTTTTAAGTGTCCATAAGCTTTCTTAACCTGTTTGTCTTTTAAAATAGATTTCACAAAGCTAAAAGGGTGTTTGGCATAAGGGGTCAAACGGGTCAAAAGTGGTCTCTAAACCATTTGGGTCAATTTGGCAACTTCTTCAAACCTTTTTATGTTTATCTTAAGCTGTTTTTCAAGAATTCAAAGTCTTAATGTTTGTTTTAAGGTTTTTCTAAAAGGGTGTTTAAAACTGTTGGATTAAAACAGTTTACAAGTGCTTATTTGATTGAGACTCTAAATCTAGCTTTTAAGTAGTGTTTTAGAGTTGTTTGTAAGTGTAAAATGCAGTAGGTTAAGTGCTTTTAGGTTTCCTTTTGCTTTAGTAAAAAACTGTCCAAAATTTGTTAAGTTTTTCTTAACTTATTATAGCTTAAATTATTTGCTTATTTTTGTTTGCTCTTGCTTATTAGGTGTAGTATAGAGTCTGTCTTGGCTTATTTGCCCTTTTTGTTAGCTTATTAGTGATAAAAAAGCCAAACAGTTAGAATTTAAGCCTTTTTAGTATAAAAAGCCCTCTGTCACTTTAGAAGCTTATTCCGTGCTTATTTTTAAGTTCTAAAAATTTTTGTTTTCATTAAAGTTGTCCATTTACAGCTTATTTATAAGCTGGTAAAAAATTTTGCAAAAAGAAAAACGCATTGGGAGTTTGGAAGTCCAAGGTGAGCACAAGGCTCGAACCCTGGACCTCTACAAACTCAACCAACACATTTTACACACAACACCCTCTACCACTAGCACCCTTGGGATTTTTCTGTCATAGTTTGCACACTTTAATCTTTTATATACATTTTTAGCCCTTTTGCTTATAAGCTGTTTTATTTGACAGCTTATTTGATAAGCTGTGTTACCCGACTTATTTTTCTTAGGATAAGCTTTGTTTAAGCCACTTTTGCTAATTTTTTCAGAATTTTTATAATTAGTTTAGTATTTTTAATCATTTAATTTTATTAAAATCGTTTTTAATTCACAATAAATTATAAAAAAGTCAAAAAAATCTAATTCTTTTTTAGAAAATTTTCTTTTATCAGATAGAACCTAGGAAAATTAGATTTGCTTTCGTAGGGTTAAAATTGCAAAATTTGATTTTTTAAAGAACGGGATTGAATCCCGTTCACGTTTTTCGTGTTTTTAAGCTTAAATCACTTCCGTTTTTGGTCTAGTTTTCTTTGTTCTAGCATTTTAGTCAATTAAGACTTATAAAAGTCAAAAAGATCATTTTAGGACTTAATTTTGATAATTTAGGGTTTTTAGGTCACGTTTTAGGATTCCCGGTTTGCGTTTTTAGTTTAAATTTGTGTGCCTTATTTGTTTTTAGTGTAGATTGCATTAATTTTCCCGTAGATTTAGGTAAACCAATCCATAAAAAACCCTTTGTCATTCTATCATCAAAAATATGCAAAAACCGACTCTCGACTTTTCACAATTCACTCCTCGTTGGGAAAACGACCCCGGGAATATTCTTATTCTATTACGGTTTCATTGAATTTTTTTGATCATTATCCTTTTTTATTTTATGATTGTAAGTATCTATATATTTATTTATTATATTTAAGGGTAGTTTCAAAGAACATCAAATTTTGCGACGTTGCCGGGAGGGTTGTAGCGATTTGTCGTTCTGAGTTTGACAATTAGTGCTTTGAAGATCCTTCCTTGTGAAGTTATTTTTGTTATTAAAAATATAAAAATACAAAAATATTTTTTATTTTATTTTTAGTATATATATAAAAAAACAAGAAAAAACCAAAAATATAAAAACATTGTCCATAATTATCAATAAAAATCACCATCAATATAATACTTTCAACTGAAGTATTATCATTAATAAGTTTCCGAAACAAAGATTCAAAAACTTACCTTTTGTTTCACTTGCGAGGTACGGTTCACCTTTGAAAGATAAACAAACTCAAAGAGGGGTATAAGAAGGGTTGTTCCAAGGAACTACGACCCTAAAGGAGAAAGGTTTTTAATAGCTTTGCGCTTTCCTACTCCTCCGCTCCTTTGTATGTTTTTCTTTTAGAGAGCCACCGTGAAGCTTGTTGATTATTAGGTTTAAATTTTCTTAACCTTGGACCTCTACAAACTCAACCAACGCATTTTACACACAACACCCTCTACCACTAGTACCCTTGGGATTTTTCTGTCATAGTTTGCACACTTTAATCTTTTATATACATTTTTAGCCCTTTTGCTTATAAGTTGTTTTAGCTTATTTGATAGCTTATTTAATAAGCTGTGTTACCCGACTTATTTTTCTTAGGATAAGCTTTGTTCAAGCCACTTTTGCTAATATTTTCAGAATTTTTATAATTAGTTTAGTATTTTTAATCATTTAATTTTATTAAAATCCGCTTTTAATTAACACGAAATTATAATAATGTCAATAAATCTTAATTCTTTTTTAAGAAAATTTTCTTTTATCAGTTAGAAACCTAGGGAAAATTAGATTTACTTCGTTAGGGTTAAAATTGCAAAACTTTGATTTTTATATGTCGGGATGTATCCGTTCACGTTTTTCGTGTTTTTAAGCTTAAATCACTTCCGTTTTTGGTCTAGTTTTCTTTGTTCTAGCATTTTAGTCAATTAAGACTTATAAAAGTCAAAAAGATCATTTTAGGACTTAATTTTGATAATTTAGGGTTTTTAGGTCACGTTTTAGGATTCCCGGTTTGCGTTTTTAGTTTAAATTTGTGTGCCTTATTTGTTTTTAGTGTAGATTGCATTAATTTTCCCGTAGAATTAGAAAACCAATCAAAACCTTTGTCATTCAAACATCAAATATCAAACCGACTCTCGACTTTCCAATTCACTCCTCGTTGGGAAAAAACGACCCGGGAATATCATATACTACTTCCGGTTTCATCGATTTTCTTGATAATTATCCTTATTATATATTTATAAGTATTATATATTTATTTATATATTTTAAGGGATAGTTTCAAAGAACAATCAAATTTTGGCGCCGTTGCCGGGGAGGAGTGTAAGCGTTTGTCGTTCTGAAGTTTGACAATTAGTGCTTTGAAGATCCTTCCTTGTGAAGTTATTTTTGTTATTAAAAATATAAAAATACAAAAATATTTTTTATTTTCTTTTTAGTATATATATAAAAAACAAGAAAAAACCAAAAACATAAAAACATTGTCCATAATTATCAATAAAAATCACCATCAATATAATACTTTCAACTGAAGTATTATCATTAATAAGTTTCCAAAACAAAGATTCAAAAACTTACCTTTTGTTTCATTTGCGAGGTACGGTTCAACTTTGAAAGATAAACAAACTCAAAGAGACGGGGGGATATAAGCGAGGGTTGTTTAGAGGAACTACGACCCTCAAGGAGAAAGGTTTTTAATAGCTTCGCGCTTTCCTACTCCTCCGCTCCTTTGTACGTTTTTCTTTTAGAGAGCTACCGTAAAGCTTGTTGATTATTAGGTTTAAGTTGTCTTATCTCATTGTCCGTTATTAAAATAAATCTTTGTGAATCAATTGTTGAAAAACCAAAATAAATAAATAATTAGTATAATTTCTCTTTTTAAATTTCTTTTTAGTGCATTGACACTCGATCTTTAGACTAGTTATCTCTTTCCTCCTCTCGAAGATCCCGATCGTACTATCGAAGAAGACTCGCGTTGTTCTAATTTTTGAACAATTTTGAGATATATCATTTTGGCGCTAACGAAACGGTGATGACGGACCACCTACCGCGGGAGCAGGTTTACCCGTTCCGACCTACTAGAACGATGGAGGAGTTGTGCCAACCGTCTTTGAATGGTCGGGGTGGACCAATTACCCCGATTGCAATTCAAGCAACGAATTTTGGACTTTGGATTGACATGATTCAATTCAAGTAAATTCTATTGTTCGTTGTCCTTATCCGTGGACCGGGTGTTGATGCCAACAATGCTCTTGACAAAATTTTTGCATGTCACCAAAAGTTTGAAGTGTATGGGGTTTCCAGATGACGCCACTTAGTCTATATCTCTTCCTTACTCATTGACAACATCGTGCGCCGAATGGTTTGTTCGTTTGCCATGGAATTCTTTCACCCTCTTTGACAAATGCAAAATCTTTCTCGTTAATTCATTCCCACCCTTATGGTACACAAGTTGAGAAATGATATCATGAATTTCGTCAAGAACCCGATGAGTCGTTATTCGATGAATGGGGAACGTTATAGATTTCAATTGATTCGATGTCATAACACTACATGTATACCCTTAACTCAAATAGTACTTTCTATTACGGGTTAACTTTAAGGACATCGTGATACCATCATGCTGCTGTCCGTAGGTTCACTTATGAAAAGGCAATCCCGAAGAGTGTATGATCTCATCGAGTAATATGGATCGCCCATCACAATGATTGGGATACTTCGCCTCACGGAATGGAGTCTTCGAGTTTCTACCACTTCTTCTAATCCGGAATAGCCATGCTCCTTAAGCCTTAAAAAGGCAGAAAATCAACAAGAATTTATTGAAAAATGATTCACAATACGAACCAACAAGTTAATTCGTAACAAAGAGTTGGAAAACTTGTGGTGGTCCTCATCTTCATTATTTTTGAGCATCGCTGGCATACTCTGATACGTTATGCATAATGGGTGCCTCTATCATATGTGGTATTTCTTACCACCATCAAGGTAACAGTAATTTCTGTTTGCTTAGCTATATTAGGACAATTATCTGGACTTCCGGGGTTTAAGTGAATCAAAATCAAACCGAAGGAATCAATAATCAAAAACTACCAAAATAGGAATCAAGGAAACAATCATCAAGGAAACAACCAAGGTCGAAACCAATTCTTCCAAGGAGCTAGTCGTGTTCAAAACCCACCTCCGGCTTATCAAGCACCAGCTTATCAAGCCCCGCCTTACCAAGCTCTGGTTCATCAAGCTCCGATTCCTCAACCGCAAGTTGAGAAGACTAATGAATTCAAAACCAACATGGACGCAAATGATGCCATTTTGAAAAATATGCAAACCACCATAACTACATTGACCAATTCTAATCTTTGTAAAGAATATGTTTGGTCAATTCATGAAAATGAAGACCGCTTCATCCTCGGGTTCGGGAACGCTTCTAAGTAACACCGTTACTAACCTGAGGGAAGATTTGAAAGGTATCACCACCCGAAGTGGTGTTGCTTATAAGGGACCCACGATTCCTACTACTTCTTCTTCTCCTCCTAAAGTAGTGGAACGTGAAAAACGATTTGACAATGGGACAATGTGCATCATACCTAATAACGGAAGTACCAAAGACGTCCAACCTCTGGTTGTCCAAGTGTCCAACCTCCGATTGTCCAAGTTCAACCTCAAGTGCCAAATTCTAAGCCTGTTAGTGCTCCAATGCCTAACCCGAAACCATCAATTCCGTATCCTTCGAGACGTAATGATGAAAGGCGCCGTGAAAAAGCTAATGACCAAATTGAGAAATTTTACAAAATCTTTCAAGATATGACTTTAAAAATTAGCTTAGCGGATGCTTTGATTCTTATGCCAAATTTTTCCTCGACTCTTAAAGCTTTAATTAGAAACAAAGAAAAATTAAGTGAAATGGCAAGAACTCCTTTGAATGAGCATTGCTTAATGGTCATCCTAAACAAGTTACCTAAAAAACTTGGAGACCCCGGCAAATTTCTAATACCGTGTGATTTTCCCGGAATGGAAGAGTGCTTAGCCTTGGCCGATCTTGGCGCTAGCATAAATCTCATGCCATTATTCGTGTGTAAAAAGCTTTCTCTTCCGGAGCTCACTCCTACTTGTATGACTCTTGAACTTGCGGACCGTTCGATTACCCAACCGATCGGTATCGCCGAAGATTCTACCTAAAAGTAGGAAAGTTCAAATTCTCGGCCGACTTTGTAGTCGTTGACTTTGATGCTGATCCTCGAGTCCCCCTAATTCTCGGGAGATCCTTCTTAAAGACCGGACGTGCTTTGATTGATGTTTACGAAGGAGAATTAACTTTTCGTGTTGGAAAAGAAGACGTAACATTCAATCTTGACCAAACTTCGAGATACTCCTCTAATTACGATGATATGACGGCGAACCGAATCGACGTCATTGAAATGGCTTGTGAGGAGTATTCTCAAGAAGTTCTCGGTTTCTCCGATGTGATCGCGAGTGGCAATCCTACTCCTTATTATGACCTGATCATTTCTACCTCTTCTTCGACTCTCACTCCCTTCGGGGATAGTGACTTTATTCTCGAGGAAGTCGATGCTTTCCTTGATCTTGAAGATGATCCAACTTCACCGGAAGTTGATGACTCTTACTATGACCCAGAGGGGGATATTCTTCTTCTTGAATCATTTCTCAATGATGATCCATCACCACCCCCTCCCACTCAAGGAAATTATTTGCCGGAAATTCGAAAAGAACTAAAAGTCTGTAAAGCTAAAACTGATAAATCTTCAATTGATGAACCTCCTGAAGTTGAACTCAAGGACTTACCTCCTCATCTCGAATACGCATTTTTGGAAGGTAACGACAAGTTGCCCGTCATAATTGCTAAAGACTTGAGTGTCGAGGAAAAAGCCGCTCTCATAAAGGTTTTGAAGTCACACAAGCGAGCCATCGCTTAGAAACTCTCCGACATCAAGGGTATTAACCCGGAATTTTGTACTCACAAGATTCTTATGGAAGAGGATTACAAACCGGCGGTTCAACACCAAAGACGATTTAATCCAAAAATCCACGATGTCATCAAAAAGGAGGTTGAAAAACTTCTTGATGCCGGATTAATTTACCCGATCTCGGATAGTCCTTGCGTACCAAAAAAGGGTGGCTTTACCGTTGTTGAAAATGATGAAAATGAATTAATTCTGACTCGATTGGTTACAGGATTACGTGTATGCATTGACTACCGAAAGTTAAATGAAGCCACTCATAAAGACCATTTTCCACTACCGTTTATAGATCAAATGCTTGAGAGATTAGCGGGAAACGAGTACTATTGTTTTCTTGATGGTTTCTTAGGTTACTTTCAAATTCCCATCGACCCTAATGATCAAGAAAAGACAACATTCACATGTCCTTACGGAACTTTCGCCTACCGTCGCATGCCTTTTGGTTTATGCAATGCATCGGGCACGTTTCAAAGGTGTATAATGGCTATCTTTCATGATATGATCGAAAAAACGATGGAAGTCTTCATGGATGACTTTTTGGTCTTTGGGAATTCATTCGAAAATTGCCTCTCTCGTGTAGACAAGATGCTTCAAAGGTGTGAAGACACAAATCTTCGTCTAAACTGGGAAAAGAGTCATTTTATGGTAAAAGAAGGCATTGTCCTTGGCCATAAGATTTCCAAAAAAGGGATTGAGGTTGATAAAGCCAAAGTCGATGTGATTGCTAAGTTACCTTATCCCACCACCGTTAAGGGTGTTCAGAGTTTTCTCGGTCATGTCGGTTTTTACCGACGGTTCATTAAGGATTTTTCCAAAATTTCCCTACCGATGACTCATCTCCTTAAGAAGAATACTCCGTTCATCTTCTCCAATGAATGTATTCAAGCTTTTGAAATGTTAAAGAAAAAACTTACAGCAAGCTTCCAATCTTGATTGCCCCAGACTAGGACCTACCCTTTGAACTTATGTACGATGCAAGCGACTTTGCCATAGGTGCAGTCTTAGGGCAACGTCTTGAAAAACACTTTAGGCCTATACACTATGCTAGCAAAACAATTAACGAGGCGGAATCGCATTACACTATAACGGAGAAAGAAATGTTAGCACGTGTTGGTATGCCTTTCGAAAATTCTGGTCTACCTCATCTGAACAAAAGCATAGTGTATACGATCATTCCGCCTAAAATATATCTTAGCTAAAAAAGATTCCAAGGCGAGATTTTCCTCAGTGGTTCTCCTCCTTTCAAGAGTTCACATTCAAAGTAATGACACAAAAGGAGCCGAGAACCCCCCGCCGGGCCGATCATTCTTACCCGATTATAAAATCTCCGTAAGAAAATGTTCTCGACACCCAAAAGAGGTAAATGGAAAAGTGTTTCCTCTCGAGACACTTAATATGGTGACTTCTTGTAGTAACTCAAGTACCCCGTGGTTTGCCGATTATGTAAATTACCACGCGAGGAATTTCATTGTTAAAGGGATGTCGTCCAAACAAAAGAACAAGTTTTTCAAGTATGTTAAACATTACCTTTGGGACGACCCCTATTTGTTTAAAATATGTGTGGATCAAATGATTCGGCAGTGTGTTACAGGCCAAGAAGTTGTTGACATCCTCACAGCTTGTCGTAGTGGACCCACCGGGGGACATTACGGTGCCAACTACACCGCCAAAAAGGTTTTTACGAATTCAAGTGATTTCGGCGGTGTGGTGAAAGACATAGAAGCTCTCAACATCCCGATAGTGGCAACATGGACCCATGGAGGACATCATGTGCATATCTCACTCCAATATAAGGTCTTTGATGCCGGTTTTTCTTTTTGCCCAACTATTTACAAAGGTGATACGAGTGGTTAAAAATAGCGACTCTTGCCAATCGTTCACAGGAAAAATTTACCAAGATGGATGCAGTGGCCTCAAAATTCATCCAATGTTTGTGAATTCTTTGTCTGTTTGGGAATTGATTTTCATGGGCGCCGTTTCCGTCTGACGATTCGGGATTGTTAATATATACTCGTGGCGGTCGACTTCTTGGTTCAAAATAGGTTAAAAGCGAAAGCGGTCCAAACCCACACGGACCCTAGTTTTTGCTGTATAAGATTTTCTGATTTCCTTTTTTTCTACTTGT
Organism: Tanacetum coccineum; assembly: GCA_026074375.1. Classification (NCBI taxonomy): domain Eukaryota; kingdom Viridiplantae; phylum Streptophyta; class Magnoliopsida; order Asterales; family Asteraceae; genus Tanacetum; species Tanacetum coccineum. Next base: position 13,201 of record BQNB010024218.1, read on the forward strand.
CAAGTGACAGCAGTGATTAAGCTGATTGGTGACCTATACGTCCGTCTACTCGACTCTTGTGCCCGGCAGAACTTTTGGGGGGCGTGCTGAGGAGTGGTATCGGAGGTAGTCATTCCACGTTACCCTCGTTACTATTCACCCTCCTTCATACCTCCATTATCATACCTTAAAACCCAATAACAACCCACCCACACCCCACTACACCACCACCCCCCCTACTACCCCCCGCCCACCCCCCCCTACCCCCACCCCCCTATGTTTAGATCCCGGTTTTCATTTTATAATACGCTGTGTGTATATAAGGGATTACTTTATCAATGAAATCGATATTTGTCAACTATAGCTATGTTGTAAGGCTTAACCCAAAACGCCAATCTATTAACACCTTACACACTATAAACCCGTACACACCCAAACACCATACCCCCACCCCCCACCACACCCCACCCCCCCCCCCCACCCCCTCCCCCCCACCCTTAAAAATTTGTTAACCAAGTATGTCAACAATGTTATTTGTAATGTTTATTCAATTCTGCTACTTCGCTCGATTCTGGAGATGACCCTCGTGTTATCATAAGTGATCGCGGAATAATATTTTTGCATTTATGACCAAGTTTAGCAAAGGTAATGCTTTAATATAACATGGAGTCACTTCATCGTGTGAGCAAGTTGAGGTATCCAATCGTGGCTTGAAACAAATTTTTGAAAGGACCGTAGGTGAGAACCGTGCATCTTGGTCGGATAAACTAGATGATGCACTTTGAGCCTTCCGTAAAGCTCGTATACGGGAAGGCATGTCATCTACCGATCGAGCTCGAGCACAAAGCCTACTGGGCCTTGAAGCATGCAAACTTTGACCTTAAGACAGCGGGTGATCATCGTAAAGTTTAACTTAATGAACTAAATGAACTTTGTGATCATGCCTATGAGAGCTTTTTGATCTATAAAGAGAAAACAAAGAGGATCCATGACTCAAAGATCAAAAACCGCGTTTTCAACGTCGGTGATCAAGTCCTCCTCTTTAACTCTCGATTAAAGATGTTCTCGGGCAAGTTGAAATCCCGTTGGTCCGGACCGTTCACCATTACCCAAGTCTTTCCATATGGCACCGTTGAGTTATCCCAAAACTCCGGGCCAAATTTCAAGGTGAACGGTCATCGAATTAAGCACTACTTTGGAGGGGACATACCACAATTGGTTATCCCGGATCTCCAAACCTTCCCTAAGGACAAATGAATTCGGGGATTGGGTTAAGCTTAGTGACCCTAAACAAGCGCTTCGTGGGAGGCACTCCATGCTTATCCATTTTTCTTCTTTCTAATTTCTATTGTGATGTGAGGAGGCTTGTACTCTTCCAATTTCTTGTTGTTTGTGCTTGTGATTTTTTTTGTAGGATTGACCCAAAAATTTTCTGAAGACTCTCGTGTTTGGAGTTTTGTCCCGGTCCACTCGAGCTTCCTATCCTTTGCTTGCCATTAGTTTGGGGAAATCCAATATCCTAGAATCTTATCGACTAACGTTTATCTTTAAGCATACTTAATAAATGGCTTAGGATTTACGTAAAGACCCTTCTTAAAACATTGAGGACAATGTTTAATTCTAGTATGGGGGGATCTATCGATTTAATTATGATTGCAGCTGTTATTCTTACGTACCCCGTTTTTTCACAAAAAATTTAAAAAATATGAAATAAGTGTTTTGTCACAATTTTGACTTTCCTACTGGGTAGAATAAGAATAAATTTTGATCTGATCGAGCGTGTTGAGCTCTAGCTTGTTCCTTAACTTTTATGCTAAGCGTTCGCAGATATTCGCGAAGAATGAAAAATGATAGAGTTAAGTATGAGTGTGATGCTAAACAAGGATTATTTGGAAATCTTAAGAGTTCATGTATGTAATTTGTGGCTTTTTCTCCCATAAGCTCCTAACCGGATTAATAATACGTGTTGTTTTTGGAGTTTAAACTTAAATCAACAATTTTTATGTAGAGTACAGCAAAAATTTTAGTCTTAGTTCAAACTTATACTTGAATTTTTTAAAAAGAAGTCTTCTCTATATAAAGTAATATATAAAAATAAAAAATAAAAAAATTAATTAAAAAAAATTTATGATGATAAAATGAAAAAAAAGAATAAATAAGTAATAAATATAATCTGTGGGCTGATAAAAGTTTACTACCTCTTGTCGGCTCACAACCGATGTGGTAGTCTTCTAAAGAAAGCCCATAGTAAGAATAAAAATTCGAGACTGATAAAAGTTTGTTGCATCTTGCCGGCTATTGCATAAAATGTAGTATATTATCACTAGGTCTTTCTTTAGATCTCATTACACCTTCTCTACATCTAATGTATGAGCTACCTACTTATTCTTTTCTTACTCTTATGAGAGTGAAGCGAGACACACAACAACCATATAAGTCCAAAACTCAAAATGCCATGTTATTATAGAAGCAGAATCATCTCTCTACTCTCACGACACGCGTTTCTTAGTTTCGAACATTTTCAAATAGAAGATATACTTCTTACTATTACGAACAATATATTCTCAGCGCTATGGCAGCTCAAGAACTCTACTGAACAGCACAGATTATCACAAACAACATAAACACACCCTTCTAGTACACCTCAAGTTAGAACTTAGTCCCTCTTTATTATCTCTACATCTACTATCAACGGCTCGCGTACTGCTGAGGACAGTGACTTTCAACAAAGTCATATATATCCCTCTGATTGAGATCACACTCACATACCTAGAAAACTAAGTCTACTTGGTGGACCATAGAGCCAGTGTCAGACTTCAAGCAACAATCAAGGTGGAGTCCGATCCTACAAGCAACATGTGGCTACTCTAAGACTCTTACATTAGGCGATCAGAGTCACAACTACACACACTCTTATTCCTTGGTGCGGCTCAAGTCGAATCGTCATTTCTAAATACATCAAAGCACACTTCTCTCATACTTATACAAACACAAATCTGTTTAGCGACTTCAATCTTCATATGACGAGCTGATAACACACATCAAACACAGCAGCACATTTCACACTCGTATTTTTCTCGCTAATTATGCTATACATAACCATATGACAAGTACATAATTGCGAGCGACACCGTAGTTCGCAACACTTATGAAAACACGCACTCGGAGATTTGTTAGAGACTCTACTCACATCTCTAGCTCTTAGACAAACAGTATATCTCTTCTCAGGATATAGTACATAATTGCTGACAAACTCAGCTTAAACACACTCTCTAAGATTTTTCTCGAGAGAGATTCACAACAGATATATATCGTTTTCAAAGACAGAACTCTTATTCCCTACTTCTCGTAGGAGAGTGGAGCGCACAGACTATCTATCATTATCTGCACAAGTGGATCATATCTACGTGTTTTTGTTTAACGAAACCACTCACATAGTATCATTGGCTGTCAAATAGTGATATACACGTGATTCATTGCGCTCGATTCCATCTGAGAACATCTAAATATTGAGAAACGTTTGCATCACACTAGCAACACAATACAAGATGAATAGGACTTTTGTGACACTGATACTACACAAGAAGTCTGCCTTGATTCTTTCTACTATACATCTTATGACATACTTAGACAAATGTGAGGCTGGGCCCGTATAATCCATTCTAAACTCTTAGCGGTCTATCACTACACACTGTTATGCTTGTATATTGCTTGTTTTGTCATTTTTTGATGTGTAGTACGGATAATGCAAAATTCACAAGAAAAAGGTCAAAACCGACCGGCAAGCCACGAACACGGGAAGGAAAGAGTGCACAAGAGCCGAGAGTTTCTAGTCAAAATGTCAACCAAAGTCAGACCCCTTGGTCAAACTAACAAAACGACAAAACCCATTAAAAACCCCAAAATGAGTCCTTGTGTTAAATCAAATCTCACACAAAACCGAAAACACTAACACCATTAGTCCTTTGTTTAATAAAACGACTAACGATTAGTTTATCTTTTAAAATCTATAACTCTTTTAAACCATTTCCAAGCCCAAACAAACTCCGGCCCAACCCTTTCTTATATAAAGCATAGCCCAAGTCAAACCCACACCCCCGGGTCAAACAACAAATAAGAAAAGAAAATAGGGCGGGAAAGGAAGTTACTATTCATCATCTCTTTCATTTTACCCTGCATAAAAAACAAAGGGTAAAATTCAATTAATGACGTGGAACAAAGATTTTGAGTACCTAAGCTACAGCTCAAGGCAATCAATATGTCATCAAAGCCCTATGATTGGCTCTATAACAATAAGAATGACACGCGGACAACAAACAAACACACAAGAAAAGGGAAATTTGCATTGGATTCAGTGTTAAAGAAACACACCCACTCCAAAGAAGTGGGATTGCCAGCTTAGCAATCCGTGTACTCACATTCTAATCCAACGGACACAATTGAGGATCCAATGATTGAAAGAATTCGAGGGTCAAGATTAAGACCAAGGGGAGCGTGTAACAGACCTAGAAGCTTCTCCTCCTCCTATAAAATGAAGGCCATCCTCACTCACAAAGGATATCTAGGTGTATAATATAGAAAGTAGCTTTTAGAACTAGCTTATGAATTTTTTGTTCAAACTCTTTTAGCTTATAGATTTCTACTTATTGTAACCTTCATTTAAGCTTGTAATCAGTTTCATATTATTAATAAAAGTTTATTTTTCTTATTAATGAATTGATCCTTAATGTTTTCCTTTAACTCAAATTTGTTTGATTAAGCTCTATTTTGTTCACATAAGCTCATAAGTTCTCTAATCTACTCATAAGCTAGTTACTAACTCAGTTAAGCTCATAAAAGCTTAACTGAGCTTTACTCAAACAAATCCACCCTCAAAATTTTACCCTGAAGCTCATCTTTTTATAGTGATGGGAATCCAATAATGGAAGGACTTCTAGGACCCTACCAGCTTATCACTCGATAAGCTGGAGCTTGTTGATAGCTCAATTGAGTCTTTTTATAGCCTTGTTTGTGCAGAGGCTTATGTAAGTTCTCAATTTACTTTTTATAGCTTTAATATTGCAAATTAGCTTAATACTGCTTATTACTTGCTTATTGCTGTTTAATCTAGCTTATTGTTGCTTATTATAGATGTTAAATGTTTTTTTATGTCTAATTGTTAGCTTAGAACTTGATCTGATTGTTATTTCTCTAAAATAGTTAAAATACCAAAAGTAGTAGCATAATTAGTTAGCTTATTATTTTTGCTTATTTTATTGTTGAAATCTGCTTATTAAGTCTGTTTTTAGCTGTTCACTATCTGGTATTTACAATTTGTGCTTTAAATCTAAGATTTATAAACTTGAAATGGCATTAAGCACTTTAAAGGGGTGTTTGGGTCAAGGGTTAAAGTAGGTTAAAATGGGTCAAAACCTGCTTTTTGCTTTTGAGTCAATTTTGATTAGGTAATATTAGTTATAAAATTCAGTTGGTTTAAGTTTTTAAGTGCTAAAACTCAAAATCAAGGTTTCAAGAAGTTGATGTGTGAATCTGTCATAGTTTTGACAGATTATGGTGATCTTATTGATTGATTTGTGATTTGGGTGATTAAATGCTAGTTTTGTGTGTGTTTGAGTCTTAAATCAAGTTAGAAGCCAAGACATTAGGCCTACATTTGTTTTGAATTGTGTGTTTTGCCATTCCTGTCAAAATTTTTTGCAAAGTGTGAAAAATAGAAGAAACAGCTTTTGATTTGGCTCATTTGGTTTAATTCTTGTAATTCAAAACTGCTTTTTGATTACTTATATTGTTACTTTTTGATTTAAACAGTTTTAAACTGTTTTGTGAGTTAAAATCCCATAAGGACTGTTAGGTGCTTATTTTTAAAGCTCAAAAAGTATTGGTAAACTAGCTCTCAACCTCAACGTGAACCTTTTACAAGAGTCAAACCACAACTAAGAAAATCATCTACAAGATCACATACCTGTGATTCCCCTTAATATCAGGTGGCCGGCCAGGAATTAAGGGGGCCTGCCAAACACTTTACAAGACGCGGTGATACACCAGGACTTCCATTTCAATTAGCTTTTTTAAGGGCTTATACTGTGTTTCAAAAACTCCTTTTTTGATCATGATTATGTGTAGCTTATTGTTAGAGCTTTTCAATGGTATAACTCATTAAGCCATAAGGATCCATCTTTGAGCTTATTTATAAGCTCAAAAGTGCCCCCCTTGCTGTTTGTGCCATTTTGCTTAATGGGCTTATTTGGGGCTTATCTGTTTATTTCTTTTGCTTATTTAGGTTTAGCATAGCTTATTAGGTTAGTTTAAGTCCCATTTAGCTTATTTCCTTTAGGTTTAAGCTTATTTGAGCTTATTATCAATTCTAGCTTAAAAATCTTAAGCTTTATAGCCTTATTAAGTATTATTTCCTCGTTTTCTACTTCCTATAGCTTAAACTATTGCTTATTTTTTGTTTTGTTTCATTTGCTTTATTAGACAGCCTATAAGCTGTTATAAGCCACTTGCTTTGCCTTAGCTTATTTAAGTTAGAAAAGGGCCTAGCAGTCTTAAGTTGCTAACTAGCAGAATTAACTTAAAAGTTAGTACTGCTGAGCTCATAAGCTCATTCTAGGCTTATTGGGCTGCTTATTTTTGTTCTTTTTTGCTTATTTAGTGTAGCTTATTATCTAATTTAGAGCTTTATTTCTCTATTTTGGGTTTGCTTATTTTGAGCGTAGATAAATGCCAATAGTTAGCATTTTAGTGGTTTAGTTTATAGTTTGGGCTTAATCTGTGTTTCTTAGCTTATTTGTGTGCTTATTCGGGCTTTATAAAAAAGGTTTTCTTTGCAAAAAGATGTTTATTTTTAAAGTGATTTTTTAAAAAGTTATAAAAATAGGACTTAGCAAAAACATTTGTGATAGGGGAGCCCCTAGTGAGCAAGCTCGAACCCGGGAACCACACAACCACACACCCAACCGTTTTACACACACACACTCCACTACCACCACTCGCCCTTTTATTTGTGGGTCTTTTCGGTATAAGTTGCAAAATTTATTATTTAAACACATTTTAGAAAGGGCGTTTAGCTTATTAGGGCGTTTTTATAGCTTATTTAACAGCTTATTTGATAAGATGTGTTACCAAGTTTATTTTTCTTAGATTCCACACTATTCAAGCTACTTTTCATGATTTTTTTAGAATTTTTATAAATAGTTTAGAATTTTTAAACAATTAATTTCATTAAATCGTTTTTAATTCATAAAAAAGTATAAAAAAATTAAAAAAATATAATTCTTTTTTAGAAAATTTTCTTTTAACATTTTGAACCTAGAAAAATTAGAATTGCTTTCGTAGGGTTTAAATTGCAAAAATTTTGTTTTTTAAAGAATGGGATTGAATCCCGTTCACGTTTTTAGTGTTTTCAAGCTCAAATCTCCTTCGCTTTTGGTCTAGTTTTCTTTGTTCTAGCTTTTTAGTCAATTAAGACTTATAAAAACCAAAAAGATCAATTTAGGACTTCATTTTGATAATTTAGGGTTTTTTGGTCCCATTTAGGATTCCTGTTTTGCGTTTTTAGTTAGAATTTATCTTCCCTTAAGTGTTTTTAAGTTTTTACTTTAATTTTCTCGTAGTTTTAGAAAACCAATTATCTATCTTGTCCTATTCAAGCATCGATTCTCAAAATGACTCTCGACTTTCAATTGCATTCCTCGTTGGGGAAACGACTCGGGAATCATACTCCCCGATTCATAATTGTGAATTTATTATTCCTTACCCACCCTATAAATATATATCATAAATATATAATAATATAATATTATACTCTTATATAAATATATATATAATAATATACTATAAGTATATTTTTTATATATTATATATTATATATTAAAAAAGGTGTAGATCAAACTTGATCAGTAAGTTTGAAGAATAAGTTGATGAGGGAGTGTTACGTTGTTAGAGGTACATGGCTAGGAGATTTGATAAGTCTTGAAGTTGATTAATGCCATTCATGAGTATTTCTCTACTAGGTCATGGAGGAAGGGGAGGTTGAGTGTGATTGTCACCTTGAGATAAAAGTGGAGATTGAGAATGAAGCATGTTAGCAACATGTGGATTGATGAGTGAATGAGGGAATGGAGGTTGTATGAGTTGAGTTTGATTAATGTCTTGTGGTAGAGAGGGAGTGTGTCCAACAATAGTGTTGCAAGAATCACCAAGTGGAAGTGAGTGAGATTGTAGAGAATCATGGTTTGTTTGAGTTTAAGAGAGAATCCTCTTAATATGGTTAATAATAGAGATTGTGGTTTGGATATTTGAGTGGGTAAGTTAACATCATCCACATTTGATGTGTTACTAGAGTTCAACTTCTTTCTCTAAATGGGTCTTACGGATATTTTGGCAACCCTTGAAGGTTTGGGTCAAGGTTTGTGAGGGGAAGACATTGGAGAAGACAAGATGAGTATGGAAAATATGTTAAGGATGAGGGTTAATTTATACTAGGAGAACGGTGTAATTAAGGAAGGATGGACATTGTTTGAAAGTACAATACAAAGGATGTTGGTGAGTTCAGGGAATTTATAGCTAAGTCTAGATAAAAGAGGGTCAAAAAGCAGAAAGAAACAGTAAAATACGTGCTTCAGGTGGCCGGTCCTCTTAATTATATAGCCAGCCCCTTTAATTTTAAGAGGACCACCCGTTTGATTTAAGGGGGCCTCCAACTGGAAAGTCCAGAAAGTCCAGGTTTTTGTTTTGTTTTAGGAAATGGTAAAAAGGTGGACTGTTTTGTGGCCATTTGCAGCAAGACCTAATTTTTTATGGCAACTAAAATACATATATATAACAAGCTGGAAAAAATAGGCAAGCAAAGTCCTATTTTGATTTACACATGATCAAGACTAAGGGAATTTACCAAGTAAGAACATGTAGACAAGCATGCAAGAAGGTAAAATAAAACCTTCAAAAGAAACCATATTATACAAATAGTTTTAATACTCCTAATAGTTGTAATGCTCTTAAGATTTTCTTTAAAAATACTATATATTGTAAACACATTAAATGAAGACTTGTGATTGCAATTTATAATCCTAGTGTGTGCCTATATGTAACAAATGTGGAGTAACGATTATTTTGACTCTAAGAAAAGAAAACCTAAGAAATAATCCAAGTGCTCCTTGATTTAATGTTGCTCAATCAAGATTATCAAAATATATATTAGATTATATATTTTGGCAAGAAATGCGAGATCATTATGCATGATTTGAAAAATGTTTTTAGCATATATCAACAATGTATAAAAATAAAATTTTCATGTAACTCACCAAGTCCGTAGAGAAGGATTTTTGTTAAAGTGTAATTGGACTTACATAACATAAGTTAAGTATTTAAAAAAAGAAAATCTTAAGCCTTGACTAAATCAAGGTTAGGTAATTTTGTATAATAAATTATCCTTTTGTAAAGTTCCCAATTTGTGATTTTGTTCAAAAAATAATCCTAGACTCAGAAAAAAAAATATAAAAACTATTTACGTACTGTCAAAGGCCGGTCACCCTTAATTTTATGGCCGACGACCTTTTAATTTTAAGGTACCGCACGTAAGAAAAAAAGGAGGCCGCCCATCTGAGAATATATAGTAAATACTAAACAAATATATGTATACATATATATATATACACCACATATAATATATATATAGGATAACTATATAAAAAAAATATATATAAATTATAACATCCCTCGATTTTAGCATTTTAATTTTGTTTGTAGCTCATTATTCTTGTTTACTCTTAAGTACCTCATCAATCATTTATAGTAATGAGACATTTAATGAGAGTTTAATTAATTTTTTTTCCAAAACCAAAAACGACCCCGCGCATCATTCCTAACCTAGACGTAAGCAATTAAAAGGCACACGTTTGAGGGGGTTTTAGTTAGGATATCGGGCAATGTAAATCTTCCGATGAAATCTTTCTAAGGAAAAATTTTCCTTTTGAACATTGTCACGAAGGAAATGGTGACGAATCTCAATGTATTTTGTACAAGAGTGTTATACGGGATTCTTACTTAAGTCTATAGCCCCTTTGTTATCACACTTTATAGGGATGTCATCTAACCTAATGCCATAATCTGCGAGAGCTTGCTTCAACCATAGTGCTTGTTGACATGCCTTTCCGACGCTTACATATTCGGCTTTAGTAGTGGAAATAGCAAGAGCGTTTTATTTTGCTTCTTAAAAACTAAGATGTTTTAACACACATCTATAAAGTGTGAAAAATACCACTAGTTTCTTTTTCGGGTCACCACAAAATTCTCCACATGAATCAGAGTTTGCATATACTATAGTTTCTATGTCGGGCCCCTTAGGATACCATAATCCTAAGTGTGTATGTCGTTTAAACGTATTCGGAAGATTGCGTTTAAAAAACCGCTCAAGGGAGAGGTTTTTTGGGATCCTCTTGGAGAGCATGCACTAGGCAAACACCTAAACATGATAATCGGGCCTACTTACCAATAGGTATAGTAAACTACCTATCATATAACCACAATAGTTGGTAATTATCTACGTCCACCACCTTCTATCCGCCTTTCGTGAGTTTTGTTTCCATAGACATAGGAGTTTTCATTGACTTAGAGTCTTCTAATCCAAAAATTTTAAGCATTTCTTTTATGTATTTTGATTGGTTAAAAATATACCATCCTTTAATTATTTTATTTGTAGTCCTAAGAAAAGATTTAGTTCCCCCATCATACTTATTTCAAACTCATCATGCATGATTTTGGCAAAGTCATCACACATCTCTTGACAAGTTGATCCGAATATAATGTCATCAACATATATTTAGACAATGATGAGATTGGGGTCATTCTTTTTAGTAAAGAGTGTGTTATCTACCATTCCCATGGTGTAGTCATGTTTAATAAGAAAGGCTTTTAATCTATCATACCAAGCTTTAGGAGCTTGTATGAGTCCGTAAAACGCTTTCTTGAGTCTATAAACATGATTAGGTTTTGCGAAGTGAATGAATCACAAAGGTTGTACCACATAAACCACCTCATTAATAAAACCATTAAGGAATGCACTCTTTACATCCATTTGAAATAATTTAAATTCAAATGCGCATGCATAGGCTAATAATTAGTCTTATGGATTCTAGTCTAAGCTCCAGGGTGCAATAAGTTTCATCCTAAGAAATTCCTTCTTGATGATTATAGAACCTTGGGCGGCTTGGCAATAAGGTTTATTTCAAGTTTAGTAAATCCCGTTTTTCTCAGCTGATTTCTATAACATACCCATTTGAGTTCCAATAATGGTCATTAAATAGGATTAAGGGACTAATTCCCAAATCATCTTTGATATAAAATGTTTTAGTTTCTCAAGCATAGCCATTACCAACTTTCATCCTTTTTAAAGCTTCATTTAAATTTTTGTGTTTCTATGTTGAAAGACCAACAAAAGAAAATACTATTTGTCTTATAACTTGTGATCTAAGATTTCTTTGATTAGATTAACAAATAACATTAACTAGGGACGACTTTTAGATTCTTAATGTTATGATTTATTATTTTCTAGAGATTTATCTTCAAGATCATTACATAAGGATTTTGTTTTATTAACCTCATTAGCTTCTTCATTGACTAAATCATCATCCTCCAATGACGATGTTTTAGGCGGTGGAGGTGTTTCATCGAATGTCACATTTAAGGATTCTTCAACTTTCATTGTTTGTTTGTTAAGAATTATGTAAGCTTTACTATTTTGCGAATATCCTAGAAAAACACCTTTGTAGGACTTTGGGTCAAACTTGGTGAGGTAATATTTTGTATTAATTATGAAGCATTTGCTTCCAAATATTTTGAAATAGTTAAGGTTTGGTTTTCTTCCTCTTAATAATTCGTATGGGGTTTTTTCTAAAATACGTCTAATGGAAATTCTATTAATTATATACGTTGATCTATTGACCGCATTACACCAAAATTTTTATGAAATATATTGTTCATTTAACATAGTTCTACTCATTTCTTGTACAGTGCGATTTTTTCTTTCTACTACCCCATTTGATTGTGGAGTACGAGGAGCGGAGAAATTGTTAGAAATCCCATTTTAGTCACAATAGTTTCCGAATTGTACTTCATTATCAAATTCCCGACCATGATCCGTTCTAATTGATACTATAGAACATCCTAATTTATTTTGAATCATTTTACTAAATATTTTGAATTCTTTTAATGCTTCAGTGTTATTTCCTAAAAGTCTAGTCTATGTATATCAAGAATAGTCATCTACAATTACTAAGGTGTAACGATTTCCTCCATAACTTCGTATGGCGGATGGGCCAAATAAGTCCATGTGTAATAATTCTAAGCATCTAGTTGTTGACCCTATATTTTTGGCTTTATGACTCGCATGAGTTTTCTTTCCAATTTTGGAAGCATCACAAAAATGTCGATCAAATTTAAGTTTAGGTACATTTCTAACTAATTCCTTAGAAGCCAATGATTGAATTAATTGCATATTTACGCGACCTAATCTCCTATGTCATAAAGTGGAGTTTTTGTCTAAAGTTGCAAGACATATTTTATCTTCCGGTTTATTTCCTAATTTCATTACATATAGCCCTCTTTTTCTAATTCCTCTACCTATGACCTTTTCGTCTTTATTTATTTTGCTATCGTGTTCGATAAATACTACTTTACATTTATTATCACATATTTGACCAACACTAAGCAAGTTAAATTTTAAATTATCTACGTGCTCAACATTTTCAATAATTAGGGAGTCATGAGAAATTGTACCTTTGCCTATGATGTTACCGCGTAAATTGCTACCTAAAATGATGTTCCCTCCGTTATACGCTTTGTATGTAGAGAACAACTTTCGATTACCCGACATACGTTTCGAGCATCCACTATCTTTAATCCACTTGTCGGGCTCTAAGTTTATTCCTAAGCATATCTCATTTGATGCTTGAGCTACAAGACAAGTTTTGTCTTTAGCCTCATCTTCGCCACTATCACTCCTTGCTCCTCCAATAAACGCTCTTTGATTATTGCTTCTTGGTGACTTTGGACATTCTCTGATGAGGTGATTCGAATCTCTACATCTAAAGCATTTTCTTTCACTTTAACCATTTTTATCATTTCTACTTCTTTGAAATGACTTTCTTTCGTCTCGTGGTTGTCTTACAAATCTTCCTTGTCTTTTGAAGAATTTCTTGAATTCTTTCACGGCCATGGCGTATTCTTCATCTTCACTATCGGAAGTCAAACTATCTTCATCACTTGATTCCTTTTTAGATTTTAAGGCAAGAGATCTATTTTGTTCTCTTTTGCCTTTAACCTTTTCGAAGTCTTTCTTAATTATTACTTCATAAACTTTCAAGTTTCCATTAAGTTCATCAAGTGATAAAGATGTTAAATCCTTTGATTCTTCAATAGCCGTAACCTTTGCACGCCATTTAGGATGAAGTGCCCTAAGAAACTTCCTAACATAAATCTTGCTAGAAAAACCTTCATCAAGTGCTTTTAGACTAGTAAAAATAGTATTAAATCTAGCAAAAGCATTATCTATCGATTCCGATTCCTCTCCCGGAATCGTAAATTGTTCATATTGTTGAACAAGAAGATCTATTTTATTTTCTTTGACTTGACTATTACCTTGGTGAGTGATTAATAAAGTATCCCAAATTTCTTTTTCTGTTTTACATATAAAAATTCTTTCATATTCTTTACGTGGTAAAGCATTATAAATTACCATTTTAGCTTCATTATTTTTTGCAAGTTTCTTTTAAGATTGTCGTTTTGTTTATCAAATCGTACAATTTCGACCTTTTTAGTACGGGATATTTGAATAGGAGAAAATCAACATTGTAATATAACATGCCAAAGATCTAGATCTTTTGATTTCACATAAGTTTTGAATCTATTTTTCCAATAAATAAATCCATCACTTTCAAATAGTGGTGGTCTTTGCATAGATTGCCCTTCTAAATATTTTTCCGATTCCATAGATCGATTCAAGTTTTAAAATACAATTTATTTTAAAAATCTTGTTTGACGTGGCTCTTGATACCAATTGTGGAAAACTAGAAGGGGGGTTGAATAGTTTACCGCTTTTTAAATTTTATGTTTAGTTTGATTATAAAACTTAGATTCAACTTTATGTGAATTCACAATGTGCACAATATGAACAATTTAACTAATCAAATAAGTAATGACTAGATATAAAATAAGTATGCAAGATAAGATATAAGAGATGGAAAGATCAAACCACAACACGAGGATTTATAGTAGTTCGGTAATAAAGCACCTCTTCGCCCTACTCCACTCCCAGAGCACCAAACTCGAGAGTTTTCTTCACTATGTCAACAAGCTCCCTTTAGGCGGAGAAAACCGTACACAACTTAGCTTACACCAATTTTCGACACTAAGCGAAATGTCGAGTTCTAATCCTAGCTAGAACCAATCTATCACAACTAACCACACCACTTCACAACAATTCACTACTTGGCTTCACCACACACCTTTTTCTTCACTTCACGACTTCACTTCTCTTCACAACTTTTTTATACTTCACAACTTTTCTACACTCCTCTTCACAACTTCACTTCAACTAAACACTGCCTTGATCACCCCAATCTAACACTACTTACTAAGATCACCTCGGTCTAACTATACTTACAATGATCACCATAATCTACGTAATATACACAACTATGATACACACCTTCACAATATACACAAATGATTTACAAGACATGATACAATTGCAACAAGATTGCAAGGACACACACTAAGCTATAATACTTCTTTACTTGATGGTAAAAAGTATTATTCTCTTGCACTTGAAGATCAAAGCTTGAATCACTTGGAAACAAAGCTTTATGATTAAATAATCAAAGGAAAGAAAGGAGGGTATAAAGTGATTTAGAACAGAAAGAAAGTGTGTGCAAAAGGTGAGAAAAGCAGTAGGGAATAGTCCAGTATTT
>BQNB010024218.1:28943-60974 GCA_026074375.1 Tanacetum coccineum
GTCGCCAGCCTGCAGTTACAGGTTTTTTTACGTTTTTTCGAATTTTTTGAATTTTTTTTTTGTGTAATTTCCAAAAATTTTAATTTTTCTAGCTCCTGCAGAAAGCCACGATTACATTAGTACATACATTCTATCTTTATTGCTTTCTTAAGATTTTAATTAACAATTAAAAGGGTTGTATATCGTTTCTCGTATAATTTTACGCTTGGTATAGTTGCTTTTGTCTTTGATTTGTAGGTTATATTTGATAAGGAAAGCCTGGAAGTTCTTAGGATTTTCGCTTGGATGATTCTTAGATGACGATTTAGCCAGTTTATCTTGTTTCTTCTCCATTTTTGAGCAAAACCAGGGGAGAATTAGTTTCTCTTGCTTTTCTTATTTTCCATTTATTCATTTTTCGGGTAGTCATAAAACATTGGGGACAATGTTCAAAATAAATGTAGGGGCAATAAAAGCCTTAGAAACTATTCCTTCAATTGCATTTGCTTTGTCCTTAAAAAGATGAGTAATATACTGAAACATAGCGTAGACGGTAATTCTAACCCAAATTTAAAAAAATTATGGCATAAACCGATGAAAACTTAGTATTAATAGTGTCTCATGGATAGGAGTTATATGACTAGCACAAAAAGCCTACCACTCAAAAAAAATTATCCCAAAAATGTGACGTTCGCCCCAAGATATTTAAGAATTAAAGCATCCATCCTTGATGCTTTTAGTGATTTTAACTTTTAGCTTGCTCGAGTTAAGGAATTAAGCAATCACATGTGTCTCGTTAATGGATTTGAACAAGCATGTGAGGTTTTGTCACTTTTTCTAGGGCATTGGTATCGGTAGTATTGTATATTCTAGAACTTGCTTTAGCGATTCATCCCAAGACTGCTAGTGAGATCGCATTCGTGTGATTAGGATTTACTAATTGATAAGAGGCATTAGGATAAACCCTTGTTTTTAGCATGTATTTGTTATGATTATGATGGTCACCTCAAACTATATATGTTTTTGTAGATAATTAACTTGCCACCACTAAAAAATTCCCTAAATATCCCCAACCGGGTTTCCTTTACCCTACACCCAAACATCACAACCCTTTAAAGACCTCTTTGATAGTAATTCCTAGGTGCTTACGCCAAAGCAGTGCAGGTTTTTGATGAGGTGTCAATTTATACACTTTTTCGAGGTCATTTAACCTCAAAAATTGAGCAAACATGCCTAAAATACGTGCTTAATCGTTTTTTTGTCATTTTAGCATATGGAAGGCATTTGGAGGAAATACACACTCTTGGGACTCAATTTGAAAAGAAACAAGACAAGATTGCAACTTTACTCGAAGACACTCAAGAATTGGCATACAGACGGTGGAGACGGCATCACAAACCGTTGTGACGACGTCTAAGTGATCAAGAAACAGCCTCAGAGTCTTTGGCGGTGGCGTTTAAGTAGCGGACTTAAAGATTCCCATAGAAGATTTTACGGGTTGACGGCGTCGCAATTAACAAGCGACGCTATAGCGAATTAAATCCTATATATACAAACCCTTCTTTTTTGTGTTTTAGAGAGGAAAACTTGAAGCAACGATTTTATACTTCATAGAAATTGTTCTTAGGCGATTTTTAGGGTTTCTAACCCTATTGTACTCATTATTACTCCATGTTTTATTGTAGTGAATTTCTTTTATCCCTTTAATCTTTCAATATGTCTATGTATTGTTTGATTAATTGTTCTTCGCTTTTAAGAAACATGCTTGGCTAAATATAATTTGTGTTTGCTTATGATTGCATGAAGCCTAGTTATTTATCTTGAATTATTGCTTCTTGAAACCTAGTTATTATCACCTCGAAAAGGTGTCATTCATTTTGGAAAGCTTAATCCCCGGTACATTGGACCATTTAAGATTCTTAAAAGAGTCGGTCCAATGAAAGAGCTTCGGCTCGATGACAAACTCCACTTTGTGGAAGAACCAGTGGAAATTTTGGATTGAGAAGTCAAGCAACTGAAACAAAGTCGTATTCCTATGGTTAAAGTAAGATGGAACTCTAAAAGAGGACCAGAATTTACATGGGAACACGAAGATCAAATTCGTGCCAAGTATCCACATCTGTTTTCAAACATCACTCCGGCATCCAACTAAATCTCGGGACGAGATTTCTTTTAAGGGGGGAGACTATAACAACCCATAATTTTATCAATGTAATTTTCCATCTATTAAATTAGATGCATTGTAATATCCATCTATTATAAATATATCACCTTCTTACAGGGAATTTTTTTTATTTATCTCATTATGCAACGTAACTTGCATCTCTAAAGTAAACGAGCTCACACAACCTCTATCAATGCCAGCTATATCTATGTTTATATCATGTAAACATCCTAATATGTCAAGTCTATATCTTCATATCATTTTTACCAAGTACATTATTCATTTAACGTACTTTTCAAAACGTTATATCAAAACAAGCATTAAACGTTAACACTTATATCAAAACCCTAATTATATGTAATGTATACATATAAAATGAATGTGTAAGCCTTTAAACATATGTATAAGTGTACAATGCACCACATTTGAATTATATTTTCCCTCTAAGTCAATGTATAACCCATTTAAGCTTAATGTACAGTCATATGCAAGAAACCCAAAACTAGGTCATTTTACCTCCTAAATCACTTTAGTTTCTTACTACCACTTTAGTACAAGGTACAAACACTAAGCATGACTTCTAAAACCATAAACCTAACCTTATTTCGTCTCTTAACCTAATCCTAAAAACCCTAACCTAAACCCTAATTTTCAATTTAAACCTCAATACTAACCTAAAACTTATTCAAACTTAAACCTCTAATCCTACTAATCTTATTTTTAAACCTTAATCTTAAACCTTAAACTGTCCTAAACCTTAACCCTAACTCGAATTAAAACCCTAAATCGTAAGCCAAAACCAAACCAAACCTGACACCCCTTTTATTTCATTTTTGACCCCTTTTAAAAATCCAAACCTAGGTGCAATCTGGTACATTTAAGGACATCCCCAGTATGTCACAAGCAGCACCAAGAAACATTACAAGCACCTCACAACACAACCTTGGCCACAGTTGCAAATCACCTCTTTGTCACTTTTCTGTTGTTCGAAAACGCCTCCCAACACCCCACACCTTGCTTAGCTATTTTTCTAGCTCTTCCTAATCACCCTATAGCCTTCATAATTACCACTCTACCCACACCTTGGCCACTACTCCAAGAAACTTGGGCACCAAGTTGGTTTCACCCCTATATAAGCCGAAACATACACCCTTTCATTTCATCCTTCAAACTCAAACACCACATCAAATGAGTTCTTTAGCATTCCCCAGAAGTAGTAGAAGGATCAGATTACAGCCCCAATATCAGAAATTGATTCTAAGAAATCAAGTAGAAAGATGCTTTGAGTCGTTTCTAGTGGTGTTCGAACAAAAACCCTCATTCGAACCCATTTTAGCTCAAGTAGCTTAAAATTCTTGATAAATAAAATGCGCATAATCTGTTTTCAGAATTGTTTCATATTATCTTAAGTTCATATATTAAACTCTTGTTTGAGCATTGAACTCTCAAAAACCATTGTGTTTTTTTACTAAAACCCTAACAAGTGGGACCCGTTTTTGATTTTCTGGCTAACGATCCTTTTTATAAACTTCTGTTATGTTTAAAATTTCTTATTTAGCTTATTCTAATAAGCTATAACCTGCAAATATCATTTGTAATCCTAAAATAAGCTTGCATGGCTTTTTGGACTTGATTTGTAAATTATTTCCATGCAAGGGGTATATATCATAACTTTCTAAAATTTATAACTAGAGGGGCTGAAAATGTCATTTTCCTAAAGTTATAACTATAAGGACCTATCTTACCAAGTTTAAAAATTAAAGGATTCAATTATATATACTTTATATATAAAGTAGGAATAAACTTGTAAAGTTTATAAATCGAGGGTATTATGGCATTTTGCAAACTTAAAAATATGAGATATAATATTTTTATATAAATTATAAAAATATATATTAATATTATAAAACTCGATTTTATTAAAACCTGATACATTTATCGCTATTAATCAACGACCGACGCATTATAAAACAATTACGTTATATAAATTAACGTAATTTATCATCTACTAGCTTTTGAAGAAACTTAAAATCTTATCGTATCACGTTACTAGGGAATTTCATGTGAGGGGTTCCATTTTGGTATTTGTTTTGACGAGTTTGTCCGGGTTTATGATTTAAAGTGCCGGACTCCTCAGGACGATTACTACACTGGGCCTCTGGATTATGATAGCCCGAACAGTGATACAATATTTCCATAAATTAATAAATCAAAGTAATACGTTAAATTATATGATGTTTTGAAACATAAACCATCACACTAAGACTTGCCATATTACCCCAGGTTACGTGACGTAGCTGTTACTTTCACTTGATATACTTTTGCCATCAATCAGATTTCCTCTGTTAAGGTGAGTTCATAGCCTCGCATTTTAAATATTCTATGTTTTATAACCCTACGAGGGGATACATGCTATAGACATGGAATCGAGAGCTTTTCCAACTGGTATGCTATCTGTGAAATATTTTTGCCTAAGTTCCTTACTGTTCCATTAAGGGACCCTACTATCATGAACCGTTAATTACTTTTCTGAGTTAAGCGGCGACTGCTGTGGAAAATAGATCTATTTAGGACAGAACTCCCCGTTGGTGTACCTATACTTTCTGGTAACCAAACGTACTTCATTTGAATCACTATGCGGGTGTTTAGCAAAGGCACCCATTGGGGCAACTTCTTGTGATTATTGAGTATCTCAAGGTCTCGGTGTCATGAGCTTAGGCTATAATAATGTTTTTCCATTAAAAAATTAATTGTACTATTGCATATTATTAACTTATGGGTGTATAACAATGTAACCCACTGTTATGATGACTTGTATTCGAACTGTTTAACATAAACCTATGGAATTCAATCAACTTTGTGTTGCTTTTTAGCATGTTTAATCTAAAGTAATGAGCATCTCATGGCACGGAGTGGCACAGACTTGAAGATGGCTAAACTGTTATCATTCAAACTTTATGTTTTCATGAAGATTTTGGGACCTTATTTGTAAAAAACTTGATGAAATAATGAATGATAACGTATCTTTTAAAACGTCTCTTTTGAGTCGTTTTCTATGATTATGACTGTTGTACTATGAAATAATACCCCAGATTAGCTTCCAAAAACTTTTTTTTTTTTGTTATGTCAAAATGGGGGTGTTATAGATTGCAAGACTATTTTGACAAAGTCTGAACAAACGGTTTGAAAATTGCTTTCAAATTCTTGAAATTCAAAGTGGCGTATACAGTATAGTACACAAATTTAATGAATCAATCCTTCCAAGATGTAATGATCTGTAACATGGATTCAATTGGGAAATACATGCTTGAGATAATTCTTCATCAACAACGAACTCTACAATTGTTGAAACAAAATAAGTTGATGCGACCCACAAGAGTCATTCAAATCCAATTCTATCATTGAATGTTGATTCATCGAAAGTTAATTTAGTTGTCATACAAAACACGTGTTTTGAGAAAGAAGACAGTTATTCAGAGACTACATCCAGCAAATCAGTAAAAGAAAGCAGCTTGGATTCTGCAACAAAAGATGTACATGCATCATATACAGATGTCATAAATGCAAAAGGAAAGATTGCATGATATTTTCGATCTCTTCATTCACACTTAAGTTCTTTCTAAAGAAGACTTAAATGCACTCGCAGATCTGAACATGGATTAATCGGGCATTCATGTCACTCTTTGGTCAAGATGCTGATACTTTCACAAGTACAATTCTCCTCATCGTAGATCAACTACAAAAGCAACTTGACAAAGATGAATTTCAAGAAGATGGATCCATTGCAGCCTTTTGGGTGGTAAACAACCAGTTTCAGAAGTTTATTGATTCACAGTTTACTTTGGATTATGACAGTCAAATGACAAACAAGTACTTTGTTGAATACACTAGAATTGAGGTTTTAAAATTAGAGTACATACTCTAAACACATGGTAATGTCAAAGAAGTCCGTTGCTGATGTACACGTCATCCAAAGAGAGTATGATAGAAGGGTGAATAAAAAAGGACGATTGCAGACGCAGCGAGATAAGATTGATACAGGTAAAGCAGTAGATGCTGATTTGGTTTTCGAATAAAGCAGTGGAACAGAATCAAAAGTGTAAGATGACAGCAGCAGGTCAGGGAATGATACAGATGCTGATGATGTAGATATCAGACCCATATATGACGAAGAGCCAATGGCTGAGGTACAATTGACTACTGAATGTAATATCTTTGCTATAGGATAACAACATATTAAGCAACCTAAAATCATTAATAAAGGTAGGGTTGACCAGTATCCTGAACAATGGTCAAGTCAAAAGGTCCTTGCTTTGATTCCTCACTTGATAAACCAGGACATCTGATACTCAAAACAATTAATCGAGTCTGAAAATATTTTTACTCAAAAAGACACGTTGCCAATTCTCAAAAGATTTTTTTCGCAATGGAAGCACATTGTATGCTTCTTGAAACTTAAATATCAAAATCAAGAGGCTCTTAAAACATCAGGACAACAGGGTTCAAATTTTGATGAAAACAAGTAATAAAGCCAAGATTAAAAAGGAAATTGATGTACTTGAAATAATGAACATCGAATTAGAACATAGTGTGGCTAAATTACGTAAGGAAAATGAGACTTTGAAAAAGCATTACAAAGATTTATATGATTCTATTAAAATTACGAGATCTAAGAACTATTGAAACTGACACTTTCCTTTTTGCTTGCCTAATCAATGTTGATTAAGCTAGATTCAGAAAAAAGGTTTTTGCAATTGCTACTCTTAAAAATGACTTATGAAGTAAAAGGAAATAGTGTAGATACTAAGTTTCCTAAAACATTAGTCTTGGGGAAACCGGTTTTACAATCACTAAAAAACCAATCAGTTGTTAGACAACCAAATGTTTTTAAATCTGAAAGTCCTCAAATGTCAAAACCACGATTTGCCTCCCATGTTGATGTGAATAACAATTTGTCAAGACCACTAACTCAACACTATTTGCCTAAGAGAAGAGAATCCATTTTTGCAAAACCTGATCATATGATTGCATCTAGCGAAACTAGGAATAGTTCTATGAGCATGCCAAGATTTAGTTCAAATGACATGGTTATAACTCACTACTTATATGAGCTAGGAAAAAAGACCACAAGAAAGAGGATAGGAACTCAAAAACTAGTATGATGTCTTCTGTTAGATTTCAAAGCACAGCTGATGGTAGCAAACCAAAACCTAGGAGCACTAATCACTCAACTAGGAGTTTACCTGTATCTAAGAGTAGTTGCATAACAATAATGGTTGTGCCCAAAGCAGATCACTCTAAGAATTCTAGTTCCTTTTCTGACTCCAAACACTTTGTTTGCTCAACTTGTCAAAAGTGTGTCTTTAATGCAAATCACGATGCTTTTATCATAAAAATCCTAAAGGAAGTGAATTCACATGCTAAGATTCAATCCTATAAGACCAAAAACAGTAACAAACCCGTATATCAAAAGAGTCATACTCATAAACCTGGTAGGCAGGTCTTTGCAAGACATAGGTTTTCTCCTAATAAGACTTCCGATGTGTATGAGAAAACATCTCCTATATCTGATCTTAGGTGGAAACCCACGAGTAGAATTTTCAAATATGTTGTTCTTAGGTGGATCCCTACAGGAAATTTATTCGACTCTTGCACAAGAAAGGTTGACAGTGAACCCCCACATGGTTCAAATGTAGATATCCTTAATATTCATGAATGCAAACAAAACTCTGGATGGTAGTAAGTACATCAATCATTGTTCAGGAAGGATCAAAGTCTTGAATTTAAGTGCAGGTACCTTATCGTAAATGTCAATAAGAACAATCTCAGAGTATGGGTTGGCTAAAAAGCAGATATCTCAGAAACCATTGTCAAAGTGGATTTCAAGATGTCAAACATAATAATGACGTTTTGAACACAATGTTCAAGCCTCGTCATGATGTTCTAATTATATACACGTAATAATATCCATGTATAGAAAAATTCCAAAAACTAGCCTTGGACAATGGTAGTAGGGGAAAAATTTACAAAAATACTACCGATTCTACGGTAAGTGGATTCAGGGTCGTTTTCAAAAGACTTTTGAAATTGAGACCCTCGTTTTGTTATTTGGACAATGTCTTGAATTGGTTTCGAAAAGTTGATGTTTGCACAAAATCCTAATAGTGAGGCAAATAAGGGCATAATTAATCTAACTACGGAAAAACGGTTAACGATAAATAAAAGTAAATTCGACAAATAAGCTAAAGAACACTAAAATTAAGCCCTAAATGCTTTTCTACTTCTATTATAATCCTATTTGAACTTTTTAAAAGAAAATGCTAAGAAACATTCTAAGACGTGAGTGACTATAAGCTTAAAACGAAAGAAAACGAGAACGGGGATCAATCCGTTCTTAAAAAGTGAACTTCAAAATTTTAACCCTACGAAATGTAAATTTAACTTACAGCCTAGTATATGATACAAAGAAAAATTTTTATAACAGAAAAATTATTATTTTTGAATATTTTCTATTTTTATGGATTTTTTTAAAGTTTTAACAAAATTTTAATTCACAAAAAATACAAAACTTTGAAATAAATATTTAAGGGAAAAATACTAAAAATTGTTAAGTGCTAAGAATGAGGAAAATATAAAAACCTAAAAATCTTAATCAATAGCTGTAAAAAAATACCATTTTAGCACGCGAAGTGCTTATTTCTTATGAGCTCAATGAGGTGTTAAAGAATAAAAGAAGAAAAGGTTAAACAAGAAAGAACAAGGGCAGAGATGGTTTGTGTGTGGTGTGTTGAGACGTATGTGTGTGAAGGGCTAGGTCATGGGTTCGAATCCCATGACTTAGCTTTTTGCAAAACTTTTTATTTTGAAAACTTCAAAAAACTAAGTTGTAGAAAAGCTGGAAATAAGCTACTTTTATAAAAGAAACTATTTTTGAAAATCACTAAATTAGCTAAAAAGAGCTTATATAACAGGACAAAACAATTAGCATGTTTTTGGCTTTTTTTTTGACAAAACTTAATAAGATAAACCTAGTAACTTGATTAAGCTTGACACTAGACTAAATAGGCTATACCAACTAAATTATTTCTAACCTAATAAGTAATATGAGACAGAATTAAAGCAGAAAAAAAGCAAACCATAAAGCAAGAACATTCAAATAAAAGCTCTTACTCTAAATACTGGACCAAACAGACAGTTATATATAACTTTTGAGCTTATTTTTATACACACAAACAGGATCTTATGACAATAACTATTATTATCTACTTAAACTATGACCAATAAGCTACTTATATATTGAAAATAAAGACCTGATAACCATTTTTAACCTTTGATAATTAAGCTTGAAAAAGGCTATTTGGCTTTCTCACCAACGGAAAACCTACATTCGTGTCAACTATTTTTTATTCAACTAACTATTTATATTTTTCATTATCATTTTTTTTCTTTTTTAGAACAATAAACTAGATATTAAGACTTAAAAATTTTAAAATTTTTGTGGGAAAACGGGGTACGTGAGAATCAACGGCAAAGGATGGTAAGATCATATCGAAGATATACCACCCCATACTAAAATTAAACATTGTCCTCAATGTTTCCTAGCCTAAGACTTCAAAACCCCATACTAGAACTCAAAAAATCGAATGCATAATCTAAGCGTGAAGAAAGTATCACAAAAATCTCAATCCGTTTATCAAGTACGCTACGAGATAAATGTTAGTCGATAATAATCTTAGGATATCGGATTTCCCCAAACTAATGGCAAGCAAAGGCTAGGAAGCTCGAGTGGACCGGGACAAAACACAGAACACGAGAGTCTTTAGAAAATTTTGGGTCAATCCTACAAAAAATCACAGAAGTTGCGCCTAATGCTTAATCTAACTATTAGGTACTATATTAGAGAAAGACTCAATCTGCCCAATACTATACCCTAGGAAGAACTTGATTAGGGTAGTAGCCCAGCTCTTGAAGGGGGAAGCATCGGAAGAGTACAAGCCTCCTCACATCACAACAGAAATAAGAAAGAAAATAGAAGGATAAGCATGGGGTGCCTCCCATGAAGCGCTTTGTTTTTGGTAACCGAGTCACATAGCTTGACTCGATCCCCGAATTCATTCATCCTTGGAGAAAGTATGGAGATCCTGGACTACCTTGGGTGGTGAGTCCCCTCCGAAATAATGTTTCACACGATGACCATTCACCTTAAAGTTTGGACCATCGGGTTGAGATAACTCGATAGTTCCATATGGAAATACTTTGGTGATGGTGAAAGGTCCTGACCAGCGAGTTTTAAGCTTTCCCGAGAATATCTTTAGACGATAATTGAAGAGTAAAACTCGATCACCAACATTGAAAATGCGGTTTTTGATCTTAGAGTCGTGAAGCTTCTTCGTCCTCTCTTTATATATCAACAGAAAATCTCGTAAGCTTGATCACGAGCACATTAAGTTTTTCATTAAGTTGAAGCTTCCGGTGATCACCCGCGGTTTTAAGATCAAAATTAGCATGTTTCAAAGCCCAATATGCTTTATGCTCTAACTCGATAGGTAAATGGCAAGACTTTTCGTACACTAGTTTGTAAGGCGTACAACCAATCGGTGTCTTAAAAGCGGTACGAAATGCCCACAAAGCCATCCTAGTTTTGTCAACACCAAGAGGCAACGTTTTCTCCAACCGTCCTTTCTAGAATACGTTTTAAACCACGATTGGACACCTCCACTTGACCACTCGTTTGAGGGTGATAAGCGGTAGCAAGACGATGAGTGACCCCATACTTAGACATTACTTTAGCAAATTGATCATAACAAAAAAGGGTCCCATGATCGCTAATAATAGCTCTAGGTGTTCCGAATCGGGCGAAAAGAGATTTCAAAAACTTAACTAACTAACTTCGAGCTCATTTGGGGGAGCTCCCCCCTTTGCTTCCACCCATTTCGAAAGATAATCAACGGCAACGAGGATGTATTTATTCCCACGTAAAGACGGAAATGGTCCCATAAAATCGATACCCCATACATCAAAGATTTCACAAACTTGAATAGCGTTCTAGAGGCATCTCATCACGTTGTGGAAATTAATGCCTTGTCCTTTGACACCTAATCACAAGAATTGATCATAGAATGGAGCCATCTCGATATAAGGCGGCCCAAAAGAAATTCGGCATCAAATACTTTTTGAGCAGTGAGATTGGCACTATGAAGGCACCGGTGGTCCTTCATAACAACTTTGAGGAAAATCATTAGCTTCTTTTTAGCCCAATGCACACACCGACCGAAGATTTGATCCGCACAAAAACGAAAAGATAGGGAAACGTCCCAGAAATAAATGTTTAACGTCCTTGAAAAACTTCTTCTTTTGTTGAGTCGTCATTCCTTTGATGATAAAATTCCCCGCATGAAAATTTTCATAGTCCGCAGACCATGGGGTACTTTCATTTGATATAACTCCAAGAGTCTCTAAAGGAAAATTTTCATTTATGTCTATGTTTTTTAACACATCCTTGTGAGGATTCTCAAGTCTAGATAAATGATCGATCGTGAGGTTCTTACTTCCTTTTTTTATCACGGATGGTGATATCAAATTCTTATAGGATAATAACCCACCGGAAGCAACCTAGGCTAGGCATCTTAATTACTAAGGTACTTATAAAAGCCGAGTGATCCATATTACACTATAACTTTTTTAGATAGACAAGATAATGTCCTGAAACTTTTCAAAAGCATACACTACGGCAAGCATTTTGCTTCTTCGTCGTAGTGTAATGAATTTGAGCTTTGGTCATTGTCTTACTAGCGTAATGTATAGGCTAAAAGTGCTTCATCTTTCGTTGTCCTAAAACCACACCAATCGCGAAATCAGTTGCATCACACATAAGTTCGAAAGGTAGGTTCCAATCTTGGACAACTAAGATCGGAGCTTCGGTAAGCTTTCTTTATTAAAGTCTCGAAAGCATCAATAACAATCCCATAAAAACACAAACGGTGGTTCCTTCTCAAAAGAAGGAGCGTCATGAATGTCAAGCAATTTTTGGAAAAGTTCTTGGATTAAAGCGTCGGTAAAAACCCGCATAGACCTAAGGAAACTCCTAAACCCAACCTTTTAAACGGTAGTGTCGGGTGAGGAAGTCTTAGCGATAACATCGACTTTGCACGATCAACCTCAAATTATTCCCAACTTCAAAATTTTATGACTAACCACAATTCCTTCTCTACAAATAAAGTGGCACTTCACCTCCCAATTAATAACTACATTGCGTGTCTTCACAACCTTTTTTAAGCATCTTTTTTTCCTAAAAGTGAGAGGCACGAATCAGAAACATCCCTAAAAACTGAGAAATTCATCCATAAACACTTCCATAGTATTTTGGATCATATCATGAATATGGCTATCTACACCTGTTGGAAAGTACCGAGAGCATTACACAAACCAAAAGGCATGCGACGGTATACGAAAGTTCCATACGGGCATGTGAAAGTAGTTTTCTCTTGGTCCTAGGGATTTATTGATATTTGAAAATACCCCAAAAATCCATCTAGAAAACAATAAAACTCATTTCCGGCTAATATTTCTAACATTTGATCCATAAAATTGTCAAAGGAAATGATCATTTTCGAGTCGCTTCATTTAATTTTCTATAGTCGATATAAACTCTCCACCCGGTAACTAAACGTGTCCGAATTAATTCATTCTTTTCATTAGCAACAACAGTTATTCCTCCTTTCTTTGGAACACAATGCACTGGACTAACCCATGGGCTGTCAGAGATCAGGTAAATTATTCCGGCATCAAGGAGTTTTAGGACCTCCTTTTTGATTACCTCGTGAATTTTTGGGTTAACCCGTCTTTGACTTTGAACCGTGGGTTTGTAATATCGGTGATTTTCCATGCAATGGCCCGTTTATGAGATTTAAGCACTTTTAAGAGAGCTTCTTTTTCAACATCTTTTAAACCTTTTGCAATAATTACGGGTAACTTGTCGTTTTCTTCTAAGTAAGCATATTCCAAATGAGATGGTAAATCTTTTAACTCTAATTCCGGAGGTTCTTCAATTGAAGGTTTTGCCTTAGTGACTTCCTTAAGGTCTTCATTCTTCGTTGGAGAGAGAGTCGGAGATGGGTCTTCATTTAACAATTGCTCAAGATAAAGAATATCTCCCTCTGTGTCGTAGAAATCATCATCTAAATCCGTAAACTCATCCGGAGTTTGTTAGAAAGTCTCCATTTCTTCCAAAATGAAATCTCCTCCTTCAAAAGGAGTGAACGAAGGGATAGTAGAAGAAAGAATCAGTTCTGAAGACGAAGTGGGATTGCCACCCGAAGAATTATTCAAAAAACCAAGTACTTCTTGAGAAAATTCCTCACAAGCCACATCAATGATGTCAATTTGGTTTATCGACGAATCATCATATGTCGAGGAGTATCGCGTAGTCTGATTGAGATTAAAAGTGACGGCTTCATTATTAACTCGAAGGGTTATTTCTTCTCCATAAACATCAATTAAAGCACGACCGGTCCTCAAAAAGGATCTCCCAAGTATGAGAGGAACTCGAGGATCGGCTTCAAAATCTACAACAACAAAGTGATAGAAAGTGTAAATTTCCAACTTTAACAAAAACTCCTTCGCGAGTCCTATAGGATTGAGTAATACGATCGGTCCCGCTAAACCTCTAAAAGTCACCGAGTTGGTGTAATGTTCGGTAAGGAAATATTTATCCCAAAAGGAAAAGAGGCATTAAGATTATGCTCACACGGCCAAGATCGGTCCAAGGCCGTGACATACACCATTCCCGAAAATTTCATGGAAAAAGAAACTTGCCGTATCTCCAGCGTTTTCGGGAAGCTTTTTGAGGAGCATCGCTGAGCAATTCTCGTTCAATGATATCTTAGCTAATTCAAGCAACTTTTCCTTATTCATGAGCAAACTCTTAATTAGTGATCGAGGGTCCCTCGTAAGCAACTTTTCCTTATTAACTACCCTTTTAGGAGAAGGATTAGTAGGAATCGAGGGTCCCTCGTAAGCAACACCACTTCGATTAGTGATCGCTTTCATCTCACCTTTCGGGTTTGGAATGGTATTACCCAGAAGAGTACCCGAAGTTGAGGCTTGGGTTGAAAGAAGGTATCCACATTAAAACATATTTTTCAAGTTAGTTTGAAAAAACATTTGTTGATTCATCAAGACGGCTTGTTCGAGTCTTCCTCATGTATTTTTATGAATTTGTCAATCATAAAGTCTCCTTTCAACGAGTTTGATTTGATTTTGCATGTATCTTATCAAATTGATCAATATTTTTTCCTGTGTAACTTCTGAAAACTCATTTTGAATACTCTTGTGAAACATGATTATTAGGCACTTAACTTGAAAAGGTTGGTTATGAAATCCTTAATTTTTGAAAAATTTGGAATATTTTGTGAGTGTTTTTGAAAATCCTTAATTTTGAAATTTGCACTTAAATAACATGATTATTTGAGCTTGAAAACCTTGATTACAATGAAAATTTAATTTCCCTGATTAACAAAATTATCCCTTGACCTTGTTTTGAATAAACCAATTTTTGACCATTGTTTTTTTTTGAACACCGGACAAAACCAGGTGGTGTCATTTGTACTAACAACGGTTTGGAGGGTTAACTAGATTGTAAGAAACAAACCGATTGCACATCAAACACTAGCTTGATTGTTATCGTAATTAGGACAATTTTGTACCAAGCATGGTATGGCCCAACTAACATACAAGTAACATAAATCTTCCTTCCATCAACAGAAAACCCAACCAACAACCGCTTTAAAAACGCTGGAGCGGGAGAGACAACCTTTTTTAGAAACAAATTATCAACTAAGGGTCTACAGTTAATTCCGCAAGCTTTATCAATTCTCGTCAGCCGTATTTACTAACACATTCTTCCCCTAGAAAGTCGTATTCCAATCCTAGACTCATTCGTTTTAATTACATGAAATAACGAACTTTTGATTTATTCTCAATTATGTTCAACGCCTCTCTATTGTCCTTAACTCAAAAAAAGAATTCCACCCCGCTGTAGCGGCATTTAAGGAGTCTTGATCATTTCTCATTTTAAAAAAAAAAAAAAAAACCGTATAAAAGGTATCAATTTTGAGTTTAACTTCATAAATCCGAGGTGCGGACAAGCTCTAACTAAGCAATTTCCTTATTAAATCTTTCCCATGCTACACACTAAAAAGTTTATCTACCCTTCCATTTCCCTTTTCTCTTCC
This sequence comes from Tanacetum coccineum, assembly GCA_026074375.1. NCBI lineage: Eukaryota > Viridiplantae > Streptophyta > Magnoliopsida > Asterales > Asteraceae > Tanacetum > Tanacetum coccineum. The sequence goes on from BQNB010024218.1 coordinate 44,319, forward strand.
CTGTTTTCTTCGCCGTTTCCCCCTCTCGAAATTTTAATGTAAAAAACGAGAAATTTCATTCTTTAAGTGAGGGTTTTATTTTTCCCGAAGGAGGGAAAGAAATTTCGATTCACAAATTTGGTTACGAGATCCTCAACCAAGTCAAGATCGAATAAGGTGGTTCTTCTTTCCCTCCGTACCCACAATCTTACTAATCTAAGCGTAAGACTAAAGCGGCCAGGAGCGGCCCCCTTCAAGTGAGTTAGGAAACATCAAAAGCTTAATAACATCATTCATATCATTCGTACATCCCTAAAAAACGAAAGTCGAGGTAATCCTTTTAAACTATTAATAATGAGCAAAGGGGATTTTTTTTTCCCCCATCACTCCTTCTCTCATCCGTGACACGGGATTTAGCTTTGAAACAGAGTTGTTAACAAATTTGTTTTGTGATCTCAAATTGATCTGCATTAAATCTCCGGGTAAAAAAACGATAAGCTCTCTATGCTCCATACCCATTTTCCTGGGTGCATACGGAGTAGAAGCTCTTCTTTTTATCCTTTTTTTTTCCATTGTACGTTCCGCCAATTGGTGCAAAGACTTCAATGATAGTTAATACGGGAAGCCGGGTTCGACTATGTTTGGAGGCACGTCCCACGTATTTATTTATTAATATTTTTTTTCGATATTTTTTTATTTCGTTCGACGTCTCGGAAATGGTTACGTTTTGAAATTTCCTTTCTTACTTTGAAAATGTATTTTCCTAAAATTTCCTAATTTCTAATTACGCGCATGCAAACAAAAACAAACAATGAGAAAAGAATAAGAGCAGAAAAAAAAAAATATTTTTGTTTAAAAACAAAAATAATAAATACTAACAAAAAAAACAAACAAACAAAACACTTACACCACTAAACACACCACATACAACAATTATAAAACAAACAACACCCCACACACACACACTACCGAATAAACATCAAACAAACCTTAGAGTGAAAAACGTCTCCTTAAATAAGGTAAAAAAAGAGAAATTTTGTTTAATTATATAGACAAAAAGAGTTGTGCGGTGCGGCGCGGCGGCTGGGGCGGCGAGGGCGTGGGCGCGGCGTGCGGGTGTGGGGCGGAGGGTGCGGGGTGCGCAGGGGTTGGTGGGCGGGGGTGGTGCGGGAGGTAATGGTGACGCCTTTTTCGTTTCGCTTTTTTTTTTTCGAAAGTGAGAAACACAAAAAAACGGTAAATATTTGAATCTAAAAGTTCGGGAACATTATTGATGGAAAATTAACTTATCATGTTGAAAGTATAAAATTATGGGGGTGGGTTCTTTTACCAACATTGTAAAAAATTTATGATTTTTATATACCAAACAAATACCCACAAGAAAATTGAAAAAAAAATCCGGAAGAACAAAAAAATTTTTTTAATATTTTTCCTTATATATATAAGAATCTTCTACTAATAACTACAAAATACTAAAAAGAAAAGAAAAAATTAAATTTTTTTATTTAAACTTATTTAATAATTTTAATTTTTTTTTTATTTTTTTGATTTTTCTCTAAAATTCCCCCTCAAAAGCTTAAAAAATAAAAAACTTTCGAAAAACAAAGGTTTCTCTTTCTCCTCCAAAATCACAACCAAGATTTCGACAGAAACAAACAACTGCAAACGAAGGGATCTTTATCACAACAAAATCCCCCCCCCCTCCCGAAATTCCCTTAAAAATATCATAATCACAAACCACAAATCCCAATCCCCCACCCTCTCCCATCCAAATCCCCCTAGAAACCATCCCCATATTTCCCCCGGCAAAAGCAGCTTCGGTCAAAATTTTTGGATAACATACCAAATAGGAGAATAATATAACGTAAATATACCAAAGTGAGAAAATTCCAAAAGTTACCCTTCCTTTTAGGAAAATTCCACTACAAAAAATACTACCACTACAAAAACTTACTCAACTACAAATCTACTAAACAACAAAAAAAAAAACTAGCCTACTAACCCCACAACAGCTAACACACATTTTTTAAAAAACCTGGTAAGTTATAACCGGGTGTCGTTAAGAAGTCCCAAAACGACTTTTTGAAATTGAGACTCCATTAATCGTTTGGACAATGATTTGAAATGGTTCAAGATGTTTTTGTTTTGGTTATCTATTTTCTTTCTAACTCAATTCTTAAACGAATGAAAAACACATAAAACAATTACTACGGAAAAACAATTAAGCACAAAAAAAAAATGTATAAACGGAAAAACAAAGATAACGCGAACAATTAAGGCAACTGATAACCAAAAATTAAGGAACCTATGAATGCAAATTAAAAAAAAAATAATTCCTAATATTTCCTTAAAAAAAAAAAAAAAAAAAAATCCTTAAAAAAAAAAAAAAAAAAAAAAAAAAAACGAAAAAAAGAAAAATTTCAAAAAAAGGAGAAGAATTATTTTTTTTTTTTATTTTGTTTATTATTTATGATTTTTATTTTTTAGTTTTTTAAATAAAATTAATTATACACAAAAAGTAATGAAAAAACTTTTGAATATAAATTTAAGAAAAATACTGAAAATAATTGTTAAAATCAAAATATTAAAACCAGCAGAATTCAACCCCTGCGTACTTCCCCGCAAGGCAGAGCTCCCCCACCAAACTCCCCCCTCCACAAACCACGTCCACCCCCCCCCGCATGTACCCCCTCCAGATACAGCCGAACGACACCTCGCCGCCCCTGACCATCCTCTCTCAGCTTCTCATACAACATCAGCCAACCAACCAACAGCAGCACCCCGCCAGAAAACCCCCCCAGCCACCCCTCCCCGCCCTGTACTGGTCCGTCCCCGCGCCCTCGGCTGCCCCGCCCCGCGCATGAAAATGCAGAGTAATGTAAGTAATAGAATCGCCTAACACCCTTTAATGTGAATGCCATCTTACCCTTATAACTCCCACCCCACATTAGGCACCACCTTAAAACAAAAACCCAAAAACTACCCATACACTACTAGGTGTGGGTACCCTGTCGGGTAACTAAAACAGCACGTCGAAACACTCTGGACTACACACTCCACAAACCCTCCAACCAAAGGAGGTGGTCCCAGCACACCAGAGTATCCCTATATAAACGTGATTGTGTGGTGTTTAACCCCCAGGTTTTCTTCCTTCCTCCTCTCCCACTCATGTCAAACAAAACACAGAGAAAAACAACAAAAACACGACCTCTTTTACCTCTTCCGCAAAACCCTCTTTAATTTTTTCCCTTTCCCACCTCTTGCCTCTGTTCTCTTTAACACCATCTTTCACCAAAGGAAATACCACTTCTTGTTTTTTCTCTTTCTTTCTCTTCTTGGCTTTTTACTCTCCTCCTTTCTCTCCTCTTTTGTCTCATTCTTCTTTTTGATCTCCACTTTGACAGCCTCTTTCTCTTACAAACGAGACCTCTTCTTAATCACACCCCGTCTTTCTCATACACCTCTTTATGCTCTTTCACTCTTCCCATTTCATCCTCTATTCTCTCTAATCAATATTAATGGCTCAATTTCTTATCCATTTTTAATACCACGGAACCCTTTAGGTACTTTATACCAAGTACAATACCAAGAGTACGTCCCTTCCGATACATTGTACAAACAGGGTGAATCTATACTAAGCAATTGGCAGCGGCAGATGCGATACGAAATGGTGGGTAGGATCCGTGTTGATATACTTCTACTTATTATTTGTATTGGTTCCACATGTACTGCAAATTCGTAAGGACAAAAAGTGTGTAAGTCAAATAGAAAATACAATCAACACCTAAGTATATGTGCGAAGTAGATGTGGGAATGATTATATGTGTTATAACCACGATTCTAGGCATTAGGGAAGCTAATGTGCAAGAGAAATCAAGTCGAGGTCAATAAAGGCGACTTATTTAGGCGATTTTAGTGTAAAAACTCGTATAATTTCACGTTTGGCGTTTAGACTTTCTGGCAAAAATTCATGTTGCATTTAGATTTTCTTCTTGCTGAGCTTATGCTTCCTTCTTGTTTCTCGCTGCTTTGACATCATTGCGTTTGAACTCATTGCGTTTGACTCACTGTGAGTTTGCACTCACTTTGCTGTTATGACACTCATTGCGTTGACTCACTGCGTTTTGAATCCAATGCGTTTGTTGACATTCGGTTGGACGATTTGACTCATTGCGTTTGACTCACTGCGAATGAGACTCATTGCGTTAGACTATTGGTTGCAGTATATTTGTGTTCTCACTGCGTTTCTGTTAGTGGAATAATATTGAAAACGGACTTTAAATTACTGTTAGTATTAAAGTATTAAGTCTGTTATATCATAAGTTTAGTAACTGATAAGAATAGTATTAGTACCTAAGGTTTAGTAGGAAGCAATTAAGAGCGAGTAAGCAAGCTCTAATCTGCCAATGCATTAACTTAAGTACCTGTGCAAAATAAAGTTATATAACTGCTGGGTTCAGATGATTAACTGGTTGTAATATAAGTTATATAGTTATCTCTAGCGTTAATCTGAGGCAAAAGCGATAAGCATTACTCTTACGCGTTTAGGTTACTTAAGCTTATAAAAGGAACTAGTATAAGTAATGTAAGATCACATCGGTGATTTGAGCATTCACAATCAAATAGTAATAGTAATAGTAAGTCGTGTAATATATTGTTCTTGTGTTCATCTTGGTATAGATAATTATATTCCGAGCATCAATATTTGTATTCACGGTATTGTCAACTCATGTTTCTTGATTATCTAAAGACTTAAGTCGTGTAAGGCTCATTTTAGAGCCTTTGATAAGGACCTACAAGTGGTATCAGAGCCACCAAAGGGACTTTACACAAGTTTGAACAAAGATCAAAACCTTTATTCCACAAAATCAAGTAGTCATGTCTGCCAACGATGATCTTCTCTCTCATGATGAAGAGGAACTTTCTCTTCATATGATGCATCTTTGTTGGAAGAAATTCTGTACCATGCAATCCCCAACAAAGGAGAGCTCCTGCTAAAAAACCACTCACAAATAATCACACCACAAATACACTTTCAAATATCAAACTGCCTGTCCTTCAAAAAGGATGATTATGATACGGGGCGATGAGATGAACAGATCTGAGTATGATAGATAATGAGTTTTGGAAAGTAATTCCAGAATGGAAACTCGAAAGAAGCGTGGTCACCAAAGGCAAGATGGTGTTTACCCAGGTTACTTCCTCAACCGCACAGGCATGAACAGGTTGCTGATGAAAAAGAAAGAAAGCTATAACATATTGCTAATAGTCTGTTCAAAAGAGTCATTTCAGAACTAGTATTACATGCATGGAATGATGCCAAGAGATCTGGGCAGCTATCAAGACAAGGTTGGTGGAAATGCAAACTCAAAGAAGAATGCAAAAAGCTGTTTTTAAAACAACAGTTGAGGCATTTACTATATCTTCTAAGGAAGTTTTGGAGAAAGGGTATGATAGGTTTTCAAAAAACTTCTAATCACAGTTGGATGCCCTTGGTGCTAATGTGTCAAATGAAGATGCAATCACAAGTACTGAGGTCCCTTCTCCTGCGTGGGACATTTTTAGCTATGACAATGAGAACAGAATAAGAATAGTGACCAAACAGACCAATAGATGATTTATAATTATACAATAATCTGAGTGTCTTGAACAAGACATGCAAAAGACATCATCTCTTCTCTCACCAGTCTGACAATGTGGCTTTTCTATCACAAGCAAAAGCCTCAACCAGCAAGCATAAGCCACAATCAACAACTCAGGAAGTTATAGTTCTTATACCACTAGTCCTCTCCAAATCACATCCAACTACTGCCTACTCTAAAATAGCAACTTGGGTTAAATCGGGACTTAGACCAAATCAGTAATGAGTAATTGTACTTGTATTCACACGTTTAAAATAAGCAATGTTCTCACCCCAAAAGATGATTTAAAACAGTAGAGTAGGGGCTATGAAAACTCACCTTGTCAGATAATCGCCTGGGACAGATAACGGTTCAATATACGTCAAAGAGACTCAGTCAAACACCTAAGTAATTATGACAAAGTTTGAGTTTACATTCTAAAAATACTAAATGCATGAACTGGTTAATGCAATTGGGACAGAAGGGTATGGTTGTTTATGAGTTAAAGCGTTGATTAAACCGTTGGTTCTAATGTGACTTTACAACTACAAGTATGTACAGGATTATTATGCGTCATACTTATATTTGTAAGTTTGTGTGATCTAAGGAATCATAAACATTATTTATAAGTTACTAGTTTTTATATTTATCGCGTTTATTTATTTACTTCGAAATCGTTAAATAAATTTTAACTATCGGATTTATATTTCACGGTTCGCTCGAGTCGTTTTAAGTTGCTTATCAGAAAATATATTTTTAATCATTTGATTTTCCTAGTATAAAATATATGCAACTTTTATGTTTTTATACTCTTTTATTATTATGACTTTCCATGTTTAAACCACGAACAAGTTTTAAAATATTCTTAATGTTAAATAAGTTTTATAACTCGCGTTAAATTTGTTTACCCTTTTCAAAACTTGACTTTGTGATTACGAACTTTAAATTATGAGAAAACGTTATTTAAACTTCCTTTCTTTACGGAATGACCCTTTGCCTGCTAGAAGATATCGTACATAAGAAAAATACTCAACACTAAGACTTCGTTTTCTTTTTGTTTCTTGACCTCCTGACGCACACAAACATCAGCCCAAAACCACTATTGTGGCTTTCATTCGACACCATATTTTTCTTGTCCTTGACTATTACATGTATTTATTATATAAAAATACCCACATGTGTTAATTTTATAATGTATAGACTCTTACGGCTCTTTCATTTTGCTATTTCCCTTTTCTGTTTTGGTCGAACCCAGCAGACCTGTAACCACTATTGTGGTCTTTGTCCTCCACTCACACACCCTTAATAATACGCATATGTAGGTTTTTCTTGTTCTCTTCATAGATTATTGTATGTATATATGTCATGGTTTCACTTCTTTTCCTTTCTTTTTGCTGCCTAACGACACAATAACAGTGAGTTTTACTCATTGCTTTTCTTTTCTATTAGCTTGTTAAGCAACATGCATGCATTATCTAAGTACATATTTTTGCATGTGATTGAAGCTTGAGACAGTTGACCCTAGTTGTGCACAGCATGTAAAAACTCCTAGGCAACCAATTAGGACACCAGTGACTTCCTCACCTATTCCTTCAAATAACAGACAGAATTGGAATCAACGAATGGAAAGGGAATTAGGTGCAGGATATTCTTTTGAAAGAAAACCATGTTTTGTGTGTGGAAGTCTTAGTCACTTGATTAAGGACTGTGACTATTATGAGAAGAAGATGGCAAGGGAAGCTGCTCTTAAGAGCAAAAGGGTGGTTCATGCTGATGTTAGGCAAGCTACACCAGCCTGGACTAACACTAACAGGGTGAATAAAGCAAATCAGTTCACTCCCAGACCTGTACAACTAAGTAACATTAGACCCAACCTTAGTACTGCTAGCAAAACTATTAAAACTGGTAGGGTAAATGTTAATACTGGTCATGGAAATGTTAATTCTGGTAGTGTGCATGTTAATTCTGGCACTCAAATTAAGTCTGGTGCTTCTAGATTTAATACTGGCAAGCAACATGTTAATTCTGGTAGTTTGCATGTTAATTCTGGTAGAGTAAATAGACCAGTATCAAACAACACAAGCCCTAAACTTTCTCAGGTGAATCTTACAAGTCCAAAGAAATGTTTTTCAAAACAAAGGTCACCTGTAAATAGACCTTTTTCAAGGAATACAGCACACCAGTCAAATAAATATGCTGTTAAGGGCAAAATGGGCACTGCTGTTAAGACCTCACAAAACTAAGATCACCTTGATGTAGTAAATAGGAACCCACTTTTTCAAGGTAATACGCACACAAGTCAATAAATAGTTGTTAGAGGGAAAAAAAAAACTAGACCACTTGTTAAGTCCTCAGCAGGTTGTGTTTGGAGAAAAGTTATTACCACTCTCTTTAATACCAATAGTGGACATACCACTCTACTCATTCACAACCAACCCCTCCTAATACATAATGATATGTTTCTAGAGGTCCACAAGGCAGACCCAAGCCTATGAAGGCCTGGGTCCCTAAGAGAAACTGATTTCTCTTTTTCATGTGCGGGAACATCCACTGAAAAACATGGTAATAGTGTATATTTGTTAGTGGATGTCTGGGCACATGACAGGTTATAGGATCAACTGGAGGATTTTGATAGTATTCAATAGGGGATCTGTTCACCTATTGGAGTTAGGCATAGGCTTACATACTGGAAATTAGAAGTGTAAGTTGAATGACTTAGGATAGAAAATGAGAAGGACTAACACTTGGTGAAGATGCCTATGCACTAACACAACAATTAGGTTATCAGTTCCACCATGTCTAACCAATATAAGGAATGCGAGGTCCAAGAGCAAATGGCTCTTGGTAAAGATTCTCAAATCCGTTCTATGGTTGACAACTTGCAATTAAGTTGTTTATGGTCTTCAAACCTCACACAAATCTGTCTAAGTGTAAGAGTTGGCTAGACCCACAAGTTTATGGCTGTGGTAAAGGCTGTGAAAAAACCTTAACTAGTCCATAAGATTATGGCTTATGGTAAAGACATGCCCAAATCCATCTTAGTATGGTTAACACTTTACATATGTGGATGGTTATTATCAACTACCAAGTTTCTAATGTACAAAGAGTTGACATAGGTTCTCAATCCACCATGGAATTTACCTTTTTACTAGGTGCCAAAGGAATTGACTAGCCCCTGAGAAAACGGCTGCAGAGTATGGCCTATCTAATCTGTTATGGTGTAATGGTTTGCCAAAAACATATGGTATTCAACCTCACAATGTTTCAAAGTACGAAGAGTTGAAATGGTTTTCAGTTTTTTGACCATGGACATACACCTTTCTGGTGGCCAAAGAACTGACTACTCCAGAGTTAATGGCTAACTGGTAAAGAGATATCAAATCCATTTAAAATTTTCAATGATTCACCTCTCACAGGAGTTAACACACCTGGAAGTGATGAGAATAGACTGAAACTTTATGATTTGATGTACATAATTGTCAATGTTGCTGATATAACGGATTGCTGAAGAAGTTTGAAGAATAGTTGACTGCAAGAGTAAAAGTCCTCTGGTGATAAAGACAGTTTGGGTGATGATGATCAAACAGGGGAGGTTGAATTATTGGTGTATATTAATTATCTGATGCTCATGAGATTACATTAATTGATGAAATCTCAAGGGGAGTTTGATTTGGTGATATTAATACTGATGCAGAGATTACATTAATTGATGAAACTCAGGGGAGGATAAATGATATTATTGCTGATGAAGATATTACCCTGATTCCTAAATTAATCATAAAACGATTATAGTGTAAAAGAAAGTGTTTGGAAGCATCCTCCTGGAGATTAAGAAGCTTTTAATGAAGAAACTTGATGATTAATCCAGATGAATATCAATTTTAGGGGAGGATTGTTGGGAATTAAAAGTCTTCTTAATACTGTTGAAAGATCCTGCTACTAGTCAATGATAAAAGAGAAGTTTCAACTAGAGACATTAATGTTGATTGAAGACATTAATGATGATTGAAGACTTTATGGTTGAAGACTTTATGTTGATTAAAGGCATTAATAATTGATTATTGAATACTTAATTATGGTATTTAATATGGTTGACTAGATTGATTGTAAAAGACTTAATACTGGTAGTATAACAGTTAAGTCTGGTAGTATTAGTTAATACTGGCAGTACTAATATTCATGTCTGACAATATTTTAGTTAGTACTGGGGTTTTAGAGTGGCATCAGTATTAGTGAAGTTTGTACTGTTAAGTCTTGTTTTAATTATAGTAATTATGTTATTCAAATTAGCGTTTGATTTAGGAAAAGAGATACGATGATCTCTTAAACGCGTTTAGGGTTCTTATGCCTATATAAGGAACATAGAATAGGATTGTAAGCAGATCAGGTTGTTGGGAATTTACACTCAAATAGTAATTGGAATAAGCAAATTTTAGTATTTGTTCTTGTGTTCATCTATGGTATAGATATTGATATTCAGCAGTCTATATTTATATTTCACAAGTTATTGTCCCTTATAGGATCTTGGATTTTATTTCAAAGACTATTAGTCGTTCAAGGCTCATTCAGTCCAGTTTATTAAGGCCTACAATGAATAAGAGTTGCATTGTTGTTGGCATTTGCGACGTATTGATATATTATATTTGTGCCAGTTTAATTATGATCGAGAGAGGTTGAATTATTCGATACATCGCAGGTTTGTGGATTGTCGTAACTAGCAACATGGGTTTCTTGGACTTGTCGACATGTATATTATAAAACCATTTCCAGTATATATTTCCCATGCCTTATCCATACCCTTATTAACCCTTAGCCTAACGTTACAACCCGAATAAAAGTCCTCTTTTGGTATTTATGCCTGGTGCTTATGCCATGTCGGTGCAGTTTTGTTTCTTGTACAAGCCTATGGTATGAAATGAATCATGTCTGAGTAAATAAGTGTGATTTCTCTTTTATCCTCTATTACATCACATACAAGTGTTTGATTGAATTATACTTTTCTTTATTCATGAGGTGCTTAGTCATGTCAGCTTGAGGATCATTGGGTATTGTCAAACATCTTTGTTTTAACATATTAAAAATCTGAAAGTATTTTTCATAACTCTATGTTTGTTTTGTAAAGCTTATTATATTTTTTTATTTTTCTTGAGGACAAGCAAACCCTTAAGTGTGGGGGTAGCTGTTGCGTCTTTTTGGCTCTATTTATTATAGTAGTGAAAAACCAAAATATTTTCGAATAATTTCACACCAACTATTTTTTTTATATATCACCAAAATTTAAAAATATATATATGGCATAAAAATTTCCTTGTCTGGTCATGTAATAACCTGTGTTTCTATATTTTTTTCTTAGATTTGCTGAGGGGCAAGCAAAGTTTTATGTGTGAGGGATTGATAAAACACTCATTTATACATATTTTTAATGTGTTATCAATGATTTATGTTCCTTAATGGTTATTTATAAAGCTTTGGTTATAGAATAGAATATATTTGTCATTGTAGGTTAAATGGTACGTGTCTCTGTCGTGGAAGATAAAACGAATAAAACAACGAGATTTGAGCTAAAACGATAGAGTAAAAACTCAAACTAAAAGCTTCTTGCACCGGTTCACTGTTTTGGGACATAACGCAGGTCCATTACGAAACTCCGTGTGTTGTTGGTTTAAGTGGCCACGCGAAGAGAATTCAATTATCTACAACCTTGAATAAGTCCAAGTGCTGAAAGTGAACAAACTGTGATAGTTTTGGCCAAAGTGTAGCGCACTTTTTAGTCGGCGGTAATTTTATAGCGCAATTTTAATAATGTTAGCATTTATCTCACGATGTGCGGCATACAATTTTTTTTTTGTGCGGTTGTTTGGGCCACGGACCTCGAGAGTTAGGGTTTCTAGAGGTTGGTTTTCGGTTGAGATGTGGTTCATGTAGCGGGGGTTTTGTGGAGGGATGAGGGTGAGTGTTTGCGATGCTGGGCTAAGCTGTTGTTCGGTGTGATCGATGAAGTTTGTTGTGATGTGAGATTGTTTGATTTGATTGTTTGTCTTGTTTTTTCTGCATGTGAAGTTCTGATGCTCTTGGATTTGTGTGTTGCTGTTAAGTGTCGTAAAGGGTGGTTTGTGTGCCTCGTAGGTTGTTGTGGCAGAGGTTCGGTTAGGTCATCGTGCAAGTATTGGTTTCGCGACAAAGCGGCAGGTGAGTGTGTTGTTTGAAGGTGGTGTTGATGTTTTGTGGTGGTGTGTTTGTGGGGTTCAGTTGTGGTGCTTTGTAGTATTGGTTGAGAAAGAGTGGTTAGGGGGATGTTGTGTGTCTTTTTCTGTGTGTGTTGCTAGTGTGTGAGTTGGTGTGGTGTATAGCTGATGTTTTATTGTAAGTGTGAGGTAGTGTCTCCGGAGGACAGTCGGCAGGGGGGTTGAGTGGTGTTGTGGCGGGTCTATGTCTTAGGACGTGGTTAGCCAGCCGTTACACTAGGTGGGTTTTGTTGTTAGGGGGTAGTAGGGGGAGGTAGGTTGAAACGTGGTGGTGCTTGTTATGAGGGGTGTTTTCGGTCTGGAGGTTTTGATGGTTCTGTCTGGTATTGGTTATGTTGGTTGTTTTTGTGTAGGTGGGGTGTGTGGTTTGTTTTGACTGCCTGCTTTCTGTTTGGAAGTTTATCTGGTTTTTTTTTGTTTGCGCTGGTTGTGTTGATGTGGTTTTTTGGTGGTTTGATGGTCTGCTGTTAGAAATAAGGGTTAAGTGTATTATCGGGCTAGGATTATAATTTCCAGTGAAAATGTTATGGGAGATTCTTTCGATACGCATGGGGTCGATATGTACCAGGATGCGAACGAAAGGTTTCGGTGTACGGTTGGCATGGCGGCTTGTTTAATCTTTATGCCTCCGCTAAGGCATTATTAGTGGTGTGCGGGGTGTGGCTGGAGGGTTTGAATTAGAGTTAGCGGCGTTGTGGTGAAGTGGGTGTGTGGATTGCACTTTTTTGGTTTAGTTACGATGGGTAATAAGCGGTTTTTTGTCGGTGGATGTGCAGGGGGGTGGATGGTTGTGGGTCTGGGTAGGGGGCGCTTGGTTGTGGTGGAGTGAATAGGTTTGGTGGTGGCGTTGGGTTTGGTTTTTGAGGTAGTCGCGGGAGGTTGTTATGTTTGCATTGGTTGGGGTTTGGGGCTGGGAGTGCGGTGAGCGAAGTTAGCGTCTGTTAAGGTTTGGTGAGGAGGTGCTGGGGGTGTGGGGTTGTTGTTCGGGGGGGAGCTGGGATGGAGGATATGTTGGGGGGGGGGAGGGCCCCCCCGGAGGGGGGGATTAGGGCGGGGGCTTTCCCGGCCCGATGGGACAGTTGCAGGTTTCGGGTTGATGGAGTGTGTGTGGTAAGTTAGTTGTTTTTAGTTTGTTAGATGGGGGAGAGGTCATAATGGTAGGTATATATATGAGAGTAATATAGATTAGATGGGAGGTGGGGCTTGGGGGGATGGAAGCGGTAGTATGGTCTCTTTGCTATCGGGGGGGGGGGGGTGGGGTGGGTTGTACTATTGGGATCGTGGTTTGGGGTAGCGCGCGGCCGGTCTTTGAGGTGGTGGGTGGGGGGGTGGTTTGGCGAGGGGGGGGGGGGGCAGGGGGGATTGTTAGGGGGGGGGGCGACGATGTGTGAGAGGGAGTGAATGGGGGAGGGTGGGGGTGGTTGGGTAGGGGGTGCGGATGGGTGCGTTTGTGGGGTGAGAGGTGTATTTTAATTGGTGAGATTTCTAAAAGAAGGCGCATTTAAGATATATGATAATAAATCGAGTAGATGTTAATGTATGGTCAGAGAATTAATGATTGTGTGGGAGTGCCGTGGGGTTGAATGAATTGAGTTCTTGGCTGGTGGGTTGGGGGTTGGCATTAGTTGGCAGTTTAGGCCCGAAGAAGCCGACAAACGCCGGCGACAGGAGAGCACTATGAATGTCATGGAGCATGACTACGGTAAAAGCAAGCGTGGCTTGCTCACGGTTGGTGTTGGCTTGTGTTACCACCCGTTTTTTCATATACAAGTGATGTCCTTATGTATAGGGAAGGTAATTGATCAGTTGGTTCGAGAGGGATGGCGTGGCTATGGCCCACAAAAGAGGACATTATGTTGATTTAGGCAAGAGTTTGGTTACTATCCTTCAATCTACTGGCTGGGGGTGCTCCGACTTACTAGAACTTATTCGATTGAATATTTCGATTATGAATGTAGAGCTATTCTGTGGGGCGTAATTACATATTTCCATTTACTCCATTTCCATTTACTCCATTTCCACTTATTTCTTCCTATTCACCCCCGTCTCTCATAAGGGGTTTAAGGTTCCTGGAAGCGTTACGAACTCCCAATGCTCCTGCCATTTGCCGATCAATTTGTTCGTTAATTCCTTCACGTATCCTTGATGCTCCAGATCGTGTGTTAGACATTGTCCTGCATCATAACAATACATAACACGATGAAAATTCATGGTGATACGAGATTGTTAACAGGGTTCGAATAAAATAACAAGTATTATTACACGGAAATACAAAATCATAATAAATTCATGATAATGCCATGATTTAGTAATAATGCAATATGCAATAAGCAAAATAAAATATATCATTAAGTTAAGAATATAGAACATAGAATAGCAATCATGAGATTTCATAATGGTTACAACACGGTTCCAAAATATAGGATTTACAAATCCCTAATAACTAGCTACTACTAGGTGCTACAGGTCAACACTGGGATACCCAAGAAATAATCTAAGAACAGTAGCTAAATGCCTCCTGGCACAAGCCTCAAGCTTAGAAATCCTCATTCGATCATAAAATCTGAAACGCCGAATCTGTCTCATCTCCCTCTAAACACGTAACTCCCTACGCTGAGACTGTGCAACTCTCTGACTCGCAACATCCATCATGTCTCTAAGTCTTATATTATCCCGCTCCAGCTCTCTGATCTTCTCCAACATATCAGCACTCTGTTGTCCTGTCGATACTATCATGTGTCCTTGATCCCCCTGGACACTCTCGATAGCCTGAACACGATGAACCGAAATCTCCTCAGTATGATCATGAAATCTCTGAACCAAATCTCCCAATGTCTTATACGTGACCTCTACAGCTCCCTTCTGAGCAGGCTTAGAGATATCATCAGCTACCACTGGGTGAGTAACTCTATTAACTCTAACCTCAACCGGGCCTCTTATACCCGTCTTGATCTCCTCTCGATCAATAGCCTCAACTACAACTCTAGCATCAATCCCTCTATCTCTAAGAGCATCCGCATAAGCAATACACTCATCAATCTCTGCCTGAATCTCGAGGTCAATGTCAATCCCATCACTCCTCACAACATCAACATCCTCATCTAAATCAACCCCTCTAGACCTAGATGGCTCAGAACTCTCATCCTCAAAGTCAACTCCCAATCCAGCCTCTCTAGGTACATATGGCTCAAAACTATCCTCCGAATAACCCTCTAAATCTGTAGCTGACTCAGGACTCCTAATCCTCTTAGGTGATGGTAAAAGGTCAGCACATGCATAAGACAATGCTTCAGGGATAGGTGAAGATAACGGTACAGATGCAAAATGGGATCTACTCCTCTTGCGAGAAGGACTCGCAAAAGAAGAATCATGAGATGGTCTATCGGAAATAGCAGCAGATGAACGATGAATACTCGATACCAATGAACATAAATGATGACTAGGTCTCATACCCGATGACGGAGTAGGTAATGAATGATCAGAAGATGAACGACTAGATGCAGAATCGGATAAAGCATCCACAGAAGAGTCTTAAGAAGTCTCTGATGATGAACTCGATGATGAATCCCTCGAAGAATCATCCGAAGAAAAATGATATGAAGAAGAGTGGTCAACTTAATGTCTCACAGCAAGACGATGAGTAGGTAACGGTCCAACTCTCTTCCTCGTAGTCATCATGTGTACCATCCTATTAAGATGGTAGCGGTACGGTCGACCATGAGGAATAGGCTGTCCAGGTGTAAGAACCATGACTCGACGTCGAAGTGCACCAGATGCTACAGGTGATCGTTAGGTAAAAAGGGTAGTCTCAGTAAATGGTGTACCATGGGTAGGTGATGGTGGTGTATCAGGTATATCACTGTCTGAAGAATCATCGGTCGATAAAAGAAATGGTGAAGTAGCTGGTAGTGGTAGTATATGATCTGATGACGGATCCTCGGATGGATCAAACTCCGTATCAGATGCGGGAGAATAATCAGGTGATGAAGGTGTATAATCAGGTAGTATAGTAGGTGAAACAGTAGGTATCGGTATGGTATCAATATGGGTAGTAGGTGGAATCACAGAAGGTGTGGTGTCAGGAATAGTGGTAGGGATAGTACCAAACAAGATAACTCGTTCAATAGATGTCCCCACACTCTCCTCTGACGAATCTGATGAAACTGAGATAACAAAGATAGTCATGACCTGCACAAGCAAAAGTTTATATAAATATCCTTTATACCAACCATGCATGATGCGGGAAAAGAATGATCAAATGGGTAAATGAATGAACAAATGAATGAATAAACCATCGAATGTAGTACCGTGAAAAGAATGCAATATAATTATAGTAGTATTAGTTATACTTAGTATTTAATTATATAGTACATATACATATTACATATATGTAAAATCACGTAAGGCACATATAATCACATAGGATCACATACTGGTTATAGACCAAACCTAGTTTATATTACGTGGTTCTCTATAACTCTTGATACTAATATGTCACACCCCCAAATAAGGTCCCGTCCGATTTAGCGTCCGGGGGCGTGACGTTATTGAATATATCAAGTACAATACATAAAGAATGACCTCTAAGGGTACATTTTAAAAATAAACACTGTTGCATAAATTCAAAATATTAATAAGTTTTACATTGATCGAATTTAAAAGATTCAAAAGTTAAAATGCGGAAGCTTAAATAAGTTCAACAACAGTATTTAAAGACATAGATAAATTTCTAGTAAACCGGTCCGGGCAAATAGACTTCACATAAGTCAAGCAATGACATCCATGCTAAGCACCTGAGAAAAACATGCTTA